>MJUU01018303.1:46937-75132 GCA_002080025.1 Modiolus philippinarum | reverse complement strand
TTAGTTGATTGATACAGAAAGAAAATTTGACAAGATAAATGAGTGATATCTTTGGGTGGTATCACACTTTTTTTACGTTATTTCTTATACAATCCCTAACTTTTCTCATCATTTTAATCCCTTTGAAGTCATTTGATCAGTTTTATAGAATTTGCCTAGAGGATGAAACTCTTCAGGCATGAATGAAAGTTGTTGTAACAATGTGAAGTGTGAACAAACAGTTTACCTGTTAACAGTATAGGAACCTGTGCGCCTGAAATATCTGATCTACGGTTTTTCTGTATGCTGTTTAAAGTTTTTCTATGAATAATACACGATACACATACAAGTCCGGTAAGTATTGACCATATTCCCTTGTTCCGTGATACATTTTTATGTGCTACATGTTGACCAAATGTGAATAACGGATTGATGTATAGGGGGTGACGTTTTTGAGAAGAAATATGGTGTTTACAAATGTAAATATATGCAAGAATCGGTGATCTCAGCAGTCATTCAGCGGTTAAAAGACCAATTTCTTGGCTAAAACGCGCCTTTGTGTGTCTATATTCATATGGTTAGTCCATTTAAGGCTAAGCAACATATTCACAAAAGGATAACCTTCTTTGCTTTCTTTTTGATAGTAAGAATATCCATTTTGCAAACATTTCAAATGTATTCTGTTAACAGTTGAGATGTATGTCTGTTTACTGTTACAACTGTAAGCTTATTGCAGTTTTTCTTATATTGTATTAAAATTGCAAGAATCTTTATAATGCAGCTACCTATATAATCAAAATTTTGCATGAAAGTGTGACTTATCTTTACACTCTGTGACAAGAAGTTTAAAGGTTGTATGTTTAATTTTCTATGAAAAACAGCCAAATAATGAACTCTTCAATTCAATGACATGACATTAAAAACTAGAATTCTCAATTTAACAATATCCGAGAATATAAATACACACCGTGCACAACGTAAACCACTTCTAAATGATATAATATTTTCTTTTCTTATCAAAAATGTTGAAATGGCTCACTTGACCTGTTAATTATTCATGAAAACGTCAAAAAGGCTACAGATTAGACCGTCAATAAGATAATTCAGGCGCACAGGTTCCTATACTGGGGTTAAGACAGGTAACTATCTTTAACAATTGAAAGAAAATTATGGGTAAAGTCAGAGGTTATCCGCAGTAAAAGTTGTGTATGCAAGAGTTGGGGAGATGTGTATTGGGTGTTGGGGAGAGTCCTATTGAAAAAATTAATAAGATTAGGAATAGTCACTGTTTCGTTTAAATTATTAAAGACATAATCAATGTTGCGAATATCATGCTTAGATTAATATATAGGTTCAATGAAAAACATCAAACCAGTTAGAAGATGTCTGTGAAATCTCGAAGAACAGAGCCATTATTTCCACATGGCCATCCTGCTGCTATCATAATTGATCAGTTAAAATCAAGACCCAGCAATACAAGATATACTTCGTGCACGGAATCTTCGTGGGAATGTCTCCTTTAGCAGGACATTGGTTTCAATGCTTAAGTCTTATATTTTTTTTTACCCTTTCTGTCTGAAATAACTAAATACTACCAAGGTTACTGTAAATTTACCTTCTGCATATGTGCATTTCGACAACTTATGTCCTTTCAGCGCAGATAAAATCTAAATGTTTGGAAGACCATATACTCAAAGATATTTAAAAACTGATAGAGAACAAATAACCAAATATTATCTAAATGTAAAGCCTGAACAGAATATATGTTTTAATTTTTTTTTTCTATTCAAAAAGGAATTCTGTATTAACAAATTTATTTATTATCAATTAAACTCCTCTCATCTGAGAGATATTGTAGTGCAAAATTTCAATTTACAATTGGAAATTGTCATAGAAACTTGTAGATTGACTGAAATTTTTCTGAGAAACACCGGTTATGATCTTTGTATGGGAAAAAGCAAAATCAAATCATTCTGTAAAGGTTTTTCTTCGCTATTATTCCTGCAATTTAGAATCCATGGAAATACTCTAGTGAAGGCAACCCTGAAAGTGACAACATTTTTGCAAGATACCAGCATACGATACAGGAGTTGGTATACGCATGAGCTGACAACGCAAGTGCTACAGAAGAAATGGCTACAAAACAACAATAGAAAGAAAACACGCACTACATCAACAGTTAGGTCACTTGCTTTCGTAAACTGAACATCCTGCTGTCATTACATTTTCTTATGTAATTGCCACAGTCTTTGGATATGTAAGTAAATACTGAGTTAAAACATATTGATGCGCCCTTAATAGTTATTAACAAATAAACCCCTTTTTTTCTTTTTCCGTCCGTCTGTCTGTTTGTCAGTCCGTCTGTCCGTCAGCGTTTTCTATGTCGTACCATAACTCAAGATTGCCTTCACTGATATTTATGATTTTTTTACTGAAAGTTGAACTGGACTAAAGGAAGCTCCCTTTTGTTTTTGAGGAAAATCGGAAAATGATTTTTGGGAAAAAACTAAGTTTTTATATGAAAAAGTGCATATTATGAGAATAAGCTCTATGTCGTACAATAACTTCAGATTGCCTTAAGGGATTTTAATGATTTTGATACTCAAACTTGAACTTGACTAAAGGAAGCCCCCCTTCGTGAGGAAAATCGGAAAACAATTTTTTGGTAAAAAATTAGTTTTTATATGAAAAAGTGCATATTTTGAAAGTAAGCTCTATGTTGTATGATAACTTGAAATAACTTCACATATTTTTATAAGTTTTAGGGACAGTATTGGACTTGAACAAAAGAGGTAAGTAATGATTTTGAGGAGAATCATAAAACATTTTTTGGGGAAAAACTTAGTTTTGATATGAAAAAAAAAATCATATTTTGAGAATTAGCTCTGTCTTATGATAAGTTAAAATGACCTTCATATATGATTTTCAATGTTTTGATTTGATCTTAACAGATGAGACATAAGTTGTCAAAGCAACCATACGTACAAACTAGATTTAAGATTTTGTTATTTTTGTTTTTCCGAAAAATATTGTTTTCTGATTTCCGTGAAATTCCGCAAACAGGTGTTTTGGACACACAAGGGGGCGGGGCCCTTTCTGACTTTGTCAGTATTCTAGTTACACTTTGATTAGTTTTAACTTGTGTCACAAATAAAATAAATCGGGATACAACATATCAATACAAAAAATGTTAACCTATGTACATAAGGGTTGTCGACTTAGTAACCTGCCCATTATTCGTCATTTACTTATTCCCGAATTTGTTTGGAAACTAGCAAAATTTGTAAATTTTGTTGATAACTAAAGAGTATATTCCTCATGCAAAGCTTGCCCTCATTTGAATGTGGCTTTCTATTTAAATCATATTGGTTATTTGTTCGCTATCAGTTTTTTTTAACATCTTTGAGTTGTTGTCTCTTCCAAATGTTTAGATTTTATCTGCACTGAAAAGACACAAGTTGTCGAAATGGTCATATGCAGAAGCTGAATTGACAGTAACTTCAGTATTCAGTTACTTCCCTATTCCCAATTCGTTAGATATTCCCTATTCGTCAATAAATTATTCCTTATTCGCCATTTACCTATTTCTAGTCGTGACTTACGTACTCCCTATTTACTACACGTCATTTGTTTACTCCTATTCCCTATTTTTCATTTACTAATAGTGTTGATTTATGCTAAACACTAACTTAAACAATATTACAGTTATGTCAAGTTGTGAATTGTTTTCATTATCAGGATTTTGGAAAAACAAATTAAAACAGATTTCAACAGACCCACCGCCTGGAGACAGAGAATTATATAAAAAACTGTATGTGCATAATATTCCCAAATCAGATACAACGAACCGTATTCTATATAAGCATTGTGTTCATATTTTTGTCACCCACCCTACTGACAAATTTGGGCGAAAATTCGTTTAAGCGATATCAAATATATGATACAGTCTTCCTTGATATTTTGGCATTGAGGCTAAAAGCCGAGAAATAACTATTATTTCATAGACTAAAAAAGATAACAGGAAACACCTACAACGGCCGAAAAACACAGTCACAAGACAAAAACACAAATAAAAGAACAAAAGACAAACGTAAACAACGATAGGAACTCATGTATCTATTACTAAAATATACTCAACAACAGAAGAAACGCACTGCTTGTTCAATGCTGCCCAGCTACATAAATATTTCACTTAATTCAATACCTCGTATGTATTATTTTAATTTCAAATGTTAAAAAATAGATAACAGGAAACACCTACAATAGCCAAAAATTATAATTACATGCAACAATTTGCAAGAGAACTACACAAGAAAAACACGTATGAGACAAAAGACAAACGTAGACAACGATAGGAACTCGGGACAGCCGGACTTGGTACCGGCACTAGCAAAGGCCAGCGGTAGGGTTAAATCGGTTTATGGGTACCAAAACATCCCCTTTATCTGTCCCGTTTCCCTATAGTATAAAAAACATACGAATAAAACCCAATACAGGTAGACTACTAACTCCATGACCACAATCTTGAAAGGAGAGAAAAAGACAATACGTAATTTAGAAAGATGGGTCAAGGGATGCTCGTCGCTAAACTGCCGGCTAGCTCAAGGAGCCTAGTCTGCTGGTAGAACACGGTCGCACTACGGAAGAAAAATCAAACTCAAGACTTCCCGAAGGGTTTGGTTAAGAACCATCATAAATTTCAGTAGACATCGGCAGTATCAGTGAGAGACCAGTATGTGTGCAAAACTTTCAGGTCACTAGGTCTCAAAGCCAATTTAACGGATGCAAGCAGAATATCTTGCCGATATCCCCTATCACGTAAAGAATGCAAGCTACGTCCCAGCCTCTCCAGACCTTCAACCAATCTCTGGCATTCCCTAACATTTCCGTAAAATTGAAGACCAGGAATGCCCAGCGCAACAAGCTGCCTATGAGTAAGGTCATATTTAGATATAACATGTTCATATCCCAAATGCATCCAACAACTTACGAAACCTGCAACCCTGTTGTAAAAGTTTGGCTGTGATAGTACGGTTACGTTCATTGAAATCATCAAGAGCAGAACAAACCCGTGCGAATCGTACCAGTTGAGAAATATACACCCCGCAGGATGGAGCAAGGGGAATGTCAAGAAAAGGGAAATTAGTAATAGTGAAATCAAAATCATTCCCCATCATATATTTTGGTTTTGATTTTACCAGAGTCAACAATGATAGTCAGATCCAGAAAACGGCAACATTTGGAATCATTGTTAGCTTTATTCAATTTCAGTTGTTGTGGATAAATAATGTCTACATAATCTAAAAACTGGGGATTATCAATAGTAAGGACATCGTCAATATCCCTGCTGTTATCATTGAAAATAGAAATAAGTTTATCACTGTTAGGTATGGTTCCGTTTTGAAGTTTTTTCATGAAATCTCGTTCGTAACAGAAAAGAAAAAGATCTGCAATGAGAGGTGCACAATTTGTACCCATGGTAATACCTATGACCTGTTGATAAAAAGTGTTGCCAAAACGAACAAAAATATTGTCCAGCGAAAGACTGAGTGCATTAATCATATCATCACATGTCCAGGAACAATGATTATTATAGGTTATATTACAGAAGAATCCTTGCTTTTTGTTAGAGCAAATAACAAATAACAAAGGCCGATAACATGCAAGTCGATTTTTGTCAAAAGAAACCTCATTTTTAAACAACAGCAACAATTTTCAATGAATGCGTACGAAAGCAAAAGTCGAAGAATTGTTCTCCTTTGAATGGAATAATTCAAAATCTCTAATGTCTACGGCTCCGACAGCAATTATGTCTGTTTGTGTTCTACAGTTATCAGCACAAAGGGTTGAATTTTCCATCATTTTTGCATTTTTTGTTTGTTTGATTAAAAAAGTGGTTGTTGGTGGAGAAAATGTAAAAAAATTTAAGAAATTCGCCTCCATGTTTAAAGCAACCATGTGTTGAAATTTCAACATGTTCCAAATAGTATTTGGAGAGATATTTGCCTTTGAAATTTAAGGTACATAGAATAGGACGTTAGTGAGGCGTTTCTGTTGATATTCACTAATAAAGCAGAAACAAAATTTACAGTATAATCAGGCTGGTCCATGATAACGCAGTGACAACGGTGCCAACGCACTGACAACGGTATTTGCAACGCATAGGCAACGGGAAAATATGGCAGTGAGAAACCACAAATTTTTATTTTCTGAATTTTGGTCAGTAGACTATTTAATTCTCTTGTTAACAATACCCATACGGAATGTGAAAATTATTCAGGAATCGTGGTATCGTGCTTTTAAAGTATAACGAAATATATATAGTTATATTCTGCTGAAGTGAAATATCCACGTAAATCCTGCAATTTGATTGGTTACCTTGACAGGGGATATGAAGCCGTATCCCCGTCGTAGCAAAATCACAATTTTTAAACGCTTTTAATAGAAAAATTATAGACCTTCTAGCAGAATATTAAAGTTATTCGGGCTTCACAGGGAATACGGGTTCATATTCCCTGTCTGTGCCCTATACCCCCTTCGCCTAACGGCTCAGGGGATATAAAACACAGACAGGGAATATAAACCCGTATCCCCTGTGAAGATTCCCGAATAACATAATATTATGATAAAACTGAAAACCGTTGGAACGCTCAGCGGAAATGCGAGTTATTTTGGAAATTTTCTGAAATGTATGAATGGAACCTAGATCATAAAGAAACACATTACCTTTCGGTTTCTTTTCAAAATATTTCTACTTTTTGAACAATAGTAAATTTGTACTTTAATGGTGTTTTTTCAAGTCAACGCACAGTACATCAACTTCATTACAACGCAAAAACAACGATACAATACATAGCATATGATATATTCTGTCAGAGATATATTAAGTTTTAAGGCAATTTCAGTTACAAATTTAGTCAACCACATTTTAGTTTATTGTTTATTGTTATTTTTTACTTAACAACTTTGAGGGATAATATTTACTCCATAAATTGATGCTAAAATCTTGGGACGGTCAAGTTTAAGCTAACTATTCCACGCCCACTTGCCTAACATAAATGTAAATATATGAGGAAAAATATGGGCCATCAAATGCCGAACTATCAAGACCAAAATAGATGACGCACTTGCTTTCCGATAACTCGTACAGGGTAAAATCCGCTTTTATTAGAAACAAAGTTTGATATATTTTACATCTAGTGTGATAATGTGATACACACATGACATGGGACCGACTGTGTGTTCTATGCATTAATCTGGAAGCATAAATGTGGCATATAAGCTGTATGGTTCTGGAGTTCAATTTAAATTGATTTGATTTAGAATAAAGTTGTGATATTATGGATAATGTTATGGTACGCTTCAAATACATTATGTAAATCAAAAGTGTATCGCTGTTGGGAGGTAATGGTCAGCATTGCTTTACTAAATGGGCAAGGAATATCGTCCTGTCCCACCTTACTGGTATTGAGGCATTCATTTCGACTTCAACGCACGGGAGCTCGAATCATAATTGCGTGTAATTTACTGTTAGTTTCTGGTTTTAACTATCTCTGATAGTTTTCACTGTTTTTGTCTTCAAAAACAATGAATTTAGGGAAATTGAAGGGATCTATGCGTGACACGTAACCGGTTCGAAAAAAAACGGTGAATGAAGAAGAATTTAGAGTTATAGCTGCAATTAGACATCGAGTTTCTGCAATTTTTTCTTTCTTTTTTTTCATTTCGACCTGTCTAAGTCGTCACAAAGTGATTGTTTCTTTTTTAATAAATCAAAAATCGGATATCTGAGAGTAGTTTCAGCTCACTGCGGCAGATTACAAATTGCTTTGCGTTGTGTTTGAATCGTTGTCGTATTCGTTGCCTTCGTTGCATTATTTTTAATGCTAATTCGCGATTTTACGAAGGTCTGAGACATCTAAAGCTTGGGAAAACATAGAAAAGGACATAATATTTCATTATGCTGCTTTAATCATTCATGAATTAATAAAATTAGGAAATTCCACAAATGACACTTATTTTTTATTCGACCGTTCAAATGATTCACAGTTTTATTCTTAAACACCAGTTTTTTGCACTTTACTAACGTAAAATCCTGGTTCCGCAATAAATTAGTTCCCTTGTCCGTATTGCAAAGACTGTTGTTACCTCTTTGACACCGTTGTCAGTGCGTTATCATAGACCAGCGTGATAATTGGGTATTTTTTTATATATACTGAGCAACACAAGAAACGCACCACTTGTTTAATATTATCTATTCCCTAGATTATTTAGCCACATCAGCCATTTTTATGTATTTTTTTTTAATTTAAATGTCCAGAACAAGCAAGTCAATTTTGTCAAAAAATTTTTCATTTCCAATTTACAGCAACGGTTTCTGTTGAACTTGTGCGAGAAAACAAAAGTCAAAGAATTGCTATCCTAAGAATGAGCTTATTTGGAATTTGTATTGTCAAAAGTTACAAAAACAGTAATTTTTTGAGAAGTCTCACAGGTATGAGCACAAAAGGTTCAAAATTTATTCTTTCAATAATTTTTGCAATTTTGGGTGAAAACGTGGTTTTTTGAGAAAATGAAATTCAGAATTCCAAAAAGTTTCATTTTTGCAGAATTTTGACTTTGTGATTAGAGAAACAATGTGTAAAAATTTCAAATTATTCCAGAAAGTATTTGAAGAGATAGTGCCTGTTTAATTTTTAGGTACATAGAAATACGTTAGTGGTGCGTTTCTTTTGTTGTTGAGTATATATACACCGCTCGAGAATATCGAAATTATTGTAGGGGTGACAGAAATGAAAAATGTAATTTCTTATATCTGTGATACGAGGCACATTTTAATACTTGTATTATAATCACTATAAAGTTGACTTTTACATACGTTAGAAAAATTGGTAAATAATCCAGAAGGGGATTCAGACCAACCTTTTGGAAAGAAATACAAGACAAAAGTTGAACAAAATAGCAAGATATTGACTGGATGCCTATTTTCTGGAAATCCTTGGAAGAGGGTATGAATGCCCTTTATCGAAAACCGTCAAACATCTCTTTTCAGCTATCGTTATCGTCAAATGGGTCAAAATTTTACTGTTAATCGTCAAAATTCGTGAAATTGCTTAAATTTTGTTCCGTTATCGTTATTTGGAGAAAAAATATATCGTCATTCGTCAAAACAAATTTTAGTAGAAATATCTAGCAAATTTATCGTGAAGGCATAGATATTACCGTTTACGTCATTTTGCCTAATTTTGTACCGTTAACCGTCATCAGGATTCTCTTGGAATCTCCTTTTTTCGAAAGCTGAATCTCCCGGTCCTCAGGAAAAGAAAATAATTAAAAATAACTTCAAGTTAGTAAGTGATACGTCTTGGTTGGTAACTTACATTTTATATATTAATTCTAATCTCAATATCTCTACCAGTGAACTGTGGACTTTTTGTAAGGGTGACTGACAGAAATCATTACACACAGTACAACAAAGCATACGCATATCTGCTTCCATGATAATATGAACATAAAAAGCACATATATGCATGCAGT
Source organism: Modiolus philippinarum (assembly GCA_002080025.1). Taxonomy (NCBI): domain Eukaryota; kingdom Metazoa; phylum Mollusca; class Bivalvia; order Mytilida; family Modiolidae; genus Modiolus; species Modiolus philippinarum. Next base: position 65,616 of record MJUU01018303.1, on the reverse strand, counting down.
GTAATCAATATTTTATACACGTCTCCGATAGTTTACATGTCACCCTTCAGCTCTTAAGAACAGTTGGTATCTTCTTATAACTTGATTTATGCCTCTCTTCCCAAAGTTCTAACATCTTTACACTTTTAAACTATTTTGTATTGATCTCTCGAGCACTTTCCTTATTTTCTATCTGGAAAGTAAACGTACACCTCATCCCCGACTTCAAACGTCTGCCAAGATAATTGTTGCGTTTTTGTCTTCGCATTTCTTAAGACGGTTTCTTTCTAAAAAAAACATGGCTTTCTTCGAGTTTTTCTTTGAGTTCCCAAGTCCGTCTATTCTGTAATGTAGCTTGAAGCGCTAGAGTCGTTTCGTACATAATGTCTAGATACCTCTCTACCCAGCATCTGACGTTTTGGTTCTTGATCGGTAGTTTCATGTTCTGCTGATCTGTACGCCATCATAAAATAAGAAAAGACTCTGTTATTTATCAACCAACGAACTCCACATGTTGGTCATTGTAGTATTGAATTTTCAACTATCCCGTCCGATTGCGGGTGGTGCGATGCGGTTCTAGCTATACTCTTCTTAATATTCAGTAATCGACACATTTCATCGAACAGTCTGCTTTCATGTTGAGATCCTTGACCAAAGTGTATATATGAGGGTGTTCCAAAGCGTGTCACAAGCCGTGTTCCATGTTCCCCAAAGGAAAATTCTCCGTCCATTTGATGTAATCATTTAATACCAGAATACACTAATTTCCATTCTTTGTCATAGGCAATTTATCAAGTGTGTCTGTTGCAATTTTATCCATTGGGAAATCGCTTCCAAACTATCGGTGATCGCTTTGTTGTTTGTGCATTCTTTAGTTTTGAACATTTTTACATCCTTCAACATACGTTCTGACATCAGCTTGTAATCCAGGCCAATAATATTTTTCTTTGACCTTTTCTGATGTCTTTTCATAATGATAGAAGTTCAGCAGACATAATCGTTCAGAGAAAGGTATGAAGGCCGGACACTATTTTCTTGTGCCATTTTGTCCTGCACAGGATTTCGTTTTTTTCACTTTAAGGCTTTCCCATTGTGACTATAAGGATCGAAGAACAAAGATTTTTCCTCCTATCAAATTAAAATGTGGTCTGGTATTACTTTTTATCAAATTAACAACACAAGATATATCGGAATCGTTCTTATGTATTTCTACTAACGTATCGTCGATGCCAGATAAATTGTTCTTAGTTGACACTATGGACAATTGATTCCTGTTTTCATTTGTATCATTTTAATCCGTCGAAGCAAAACCACACTGTCGGCAAGGTATCCAACTTAAGAAATCAGCGTTTTGGTGTTGAACACCTAGCCTTTGCTGTATTTCAAATTCATATTCGCTCACTACCGTATCTCCAGCCACTGACATTCGGGATTATTAAAATTTTTAATAGCCACCTTAGTGTCATCTGTTCTCGTAAGAAATTTTCCAACATAAAGAAACGGTTTAAAATATTTTAGAAAATGTACTACTAATAACAGTTGTTTTCGGGTTACGCAGTATTTTCGTTCTGATTTTGACAATATGAGACTGTTATAATCTATTACATGTTTATTGCTCTCGCCATCCATTTTCGATAAAATTGCACCTATTAAAATATTACTTGCATCTGGATCTAAAATAAACATATCAGGGAGACGACCATTTGATTTTGCGGAAGGCTTGTGTGATTTGCCAAGAAGAATTATTTATTTTCATGAAAATCTCGAACAAATTATTTATTGTCATAAAATTTCACATCAAATTATTTATTTGTATTTGCAACAAGAACATATTCTTTTAATTAAGATTGAATTATTTTTGGTTATCCATATGTGATTTTTTTCTCTAATCATAATCTAGTTTTGAACCCAGATATTTCAGTTATAATTCTCGGATTAAATCTATTTAGACTAAATGATTGTATTGAACACCATGTGTATCTAGTTTTAAAATATTACATTTAACTTGCTTTGTACACAACGTGCACTTTTTCGCTTTTAATTTCTCCATCAGTTCTTGTAATGTTTTACCAAAAACTATAATATTATCAATGTACAGCAGTCACTAGTCGCCAAGGCGGTCCTAGGCTTTTCTGCTGGGTCTTATTCTACTTGCCAGTACGCCGCACTGAGATCTACGATTGCAAACCAAGCCTTTACAGCCAACTGGTCAAGACACTCATCGATGCGTGAAAGCGAATAAACATCTTTCGAACCGTCTGTAATCCACTCAGAATCGATGCGTTCCGTCCTTTCTTTTTATCAAAATAATTCCAGACAACCACGGACTATTTGAGGGCTGAATTACTCCTAGTTCTAATATCTCGACTTTATTCATTTCGACTTCCACAGGAAGTATAAAATGCATTGTGATCTCTTCATAGACTGCAACAAATACCAACCCGGTCTCTCCCATTTCGGTAGACTTTATGCTACCAAGGAATATACTCTGCGTCCCCTACGTCTTACAATCAATGTTGCTTCATGTTTCACTAACATGAATTCATATTCATTCTATGGTTCTCTGATAAACTACAAATTTGGACACTTGCAATATCTATATTTTCGTAAATTTTGTCTAAACAAAACTATTGAGTATCTGATCTCCATCCAGGAAAACTCTGTCCGCAGATATTTTTTATTTCTAAAAAGATCCAAAAGTGTATTTGTTCTCTCAGCTTTTACGCATATTTCATTCGATGGTCTTCCAAATGATTTGATATTACATGCACTAAAGAGACATGGGTTTTCGAAATGGCCATATACAGAAACTAAATTTACAGTGACTTTGGTGTTCAGTTATCTTAAATCGTGGTGTGTGTTAAATACTTAACACTTTCATTAACACTTTTGTCAAAAATGATATATTTGATGATGCATATTCCTGGGATAGATGTGATATATATAACCCAACAGAATTAACTATTCTTCGTTATCAAAGATAAAGGTAGCAAGAATAGGCGGGAAATTAAGTGGTTGAAATAGAACAATAGAAATTGAGCTCTCGTTTAAATGAGGTAGAAATGATACTTTTTGAATTGTTTACCATAGATGCATAATTATAAAAGTTATTTCCGTGACAAAATTACTAATATTTTTCATTCCTATATTTTGAATTTATATGAAAACAACGTAGTTTGCCGCGGGTGAACGTATAGATGCACATACAATGCACGAATCGGTATAAAAGATTGATTTAGTGTCTGTCTTTCAAATTGGACCCCCAAAAAGGCCATCCTAGATTTTGACCAAATTTTGTATACGGATTGTCAATATCTCTGTTAATCCATGTGCAAATTTTTATGTCCGCCCTATGTAGCGTTTCTCCAGAATAAAGTATCAAAAACGATCGAATTTTTATTTCCTATGCATTCTTTCCGAGGTTTCTTTCAGGAATCAACTTTGTATAAATAAAGGGCCACGCGGAACGCAGCATGATACGACCGCAGCACGTTGACCACTGAAATTTGAACAAGTGTAATATAAAGTAAATGTGGACACAGTAACTATATTGACACAATAAGGAGACTGAAACAGTAATTAGCTGGACACAAACTAGAAATTAACCCTTTCGATCCCTGAAAGCTCACAATCTGTAGGAGATATGCCAAATCTGTTGAAGTACTACTGCAGCTTACATCAAGACCAATAAAAAAACACTTAAATCCAATGAGAAATAAAGATTTTGTATATTTTGGAAAATTGTCATTTTGGCCTCTTTGACCCCTTACAGCTCAGAAACGGTAAGAGCTATGCAAAATCTATTGACATATTACTGTAAACTAACAACAAGAGGAATCCAAAGAAAAAAATCCAATCGAAATCTGATCAAAAATACAGATTTTACATATTTGTGAAAATTGCAATTTTGACCCCTTTGACTCCTTACAATTCGGAAACTATCAGAGATACGAAAAATCTGTTGGCATATTACTAAAAGCTTATGACAAGAGGAATGTAAAGAAAAAAATCCAATGGAAATCTGATGAAAAATAAAAATTTTACGTAATCTCCACATTTGTAATTGTGGACCCTTTTGGCCCCTCATAGCTCCAAAAGGAAACATGTTATCAAATTTCTAATAGTTAAACACCATATTAATTTTTCACAAGGAATCCAATGAAAAAAAAATTGCATCAAAATCGGACTAGAAATGAAAAAATATTTTTTTTGTGATTTGCCCCTTCTGGGCCCTATTTATCTCATGAACGGTACATGCCACATGAAATCAGTTGACATACCACTGATTGGAAATTTTCTCAGAAGCACACTGAAAGAAACCCAATCAAAATCTGATAAATGATAAAAATTCTACAGCCAATTATGTGAATACACCGAATTTTTCCCTTTTTGGCCCCTTTTTAAAACGGGAGGGGCCACAAAATCCAAAACCCCTCCAAGCCTTTTTTTTGTGCCAAGGAACATTGTATTAAAATTTCATAAGGATTGATCAACTGGAACTTAAATTAAATAAATTATTGACCAAAAACAAAAGTGTCTACAGACGATGATACGGACGGCGACGACTACAACGACAGCGCCATACCATTATACGACCTCAAATTTTTTTTGCGGTCGTATAAAAACGAAACTGTCAACAAATCACCTTAAAATAATACCAAATGGTAACCACCCTTATATTACATTTCAAATACTTAATAGCACGTGGTCGAAAATCTTGAAATTTAACGAAGTGAAAATATTAAAAGTAAAACATGGTCCTTTAGTTGCCCCATATGTTTATTGCACAGTGAGTACAAATCACTCGCGAGCTAAAAATATGATGAAAAGTCAATTATCTCCCTACTTAAAAAATTGAAAAAGGTGGATCCTGAAAAAGGCCATATGTAGAAATCAATTCCATATGGTTTATTCGATGCATAATCATATATTTAATAATACTCCTAAATTTTATTTACGCCCATGCCCTTTTAGGGTGGCTACTAGAATTTTTTCTTTATTATTATACAATTTTAACCATCAAATAGAGAGTTAGTTTTAAAACAATAACAACGACAATTATATATTTCTCATATATCTGTACCATACAGTGATTGTTGCAGCATAAGATGCATCGTATATGAAATCTAAAAATGCCGCAAATGTTAGAAATTTAATTTTGTTTTTACCGTGGCTGTGTCATCACGCATATTGTTTATTTGAGGAGATGACAGGTATAATATTTACAGGGGAGACAATTTTTGTGAACTACTTTTCAGCCTAAAAAATAATCACAAAATAACACCCTGTCAAGAAATATCCAACAGAGTCTGGAATTTGGATAAAGTATGACTCTTTACTGGTACGTTCTGGTTAAAATTTTTATAAGTTTTGAGAAAATTCAAACTAACGATAACTTCTTTCATTTTTTAAAGTATTTTGTAAAAGAATGATTTTCAAACTAAAAAACAATGTATAATTTAATCATAGTTTTCTGCAAAACACACGAAATCTAGTACATTGACGATGACGTACTAGAACGAACGAGGGATTCTGTCCCGAAGGAAAATGATAACTCCGCAGTGGAATCTTGGGTCTTTTTCTAGAAACCATCTGATATTTATGGGTTACCTTTTTATGAAGGATGTTGCTTTTTTCACCAAAGTCGAAAAGCGACCTACTTATCTGCTTTCTATGATATATCCAAACTTAATGAGCCTTACAGACTATGATAGTGTTCTGAGTGATGATTCTTCATATAAGCGGAGTTCATGTTTTGATTCTCCTTACGTTTTTTTTCAGTAAAAATTTTCTTATATTTAAATTTATTTTTGGTAGGATAGTACCAACGTGTTACGGGGACTAGGTATAATTTCATAGGCTTCAAAGTTGTTAATGGTTTACGTCTTACTCAGTCTCTTTACTCTAAATTTGTGAATTTGAAAAGGAATTCTTCTGGGGTTCTTGATTCTGTCGTATATTATTGGAATAAGAAATTTTTAAAAAGATATGGAAAGAGATGGTATTTATTTCCAATTGATAAAAGTTCTTGTTTCTAACATTTGGTTCTCTTGCTTATATCTGGCTATCACATGCCCTGAAATTTTGAAGTATTCTAAAGTTCTGGAGGCCTTGTAAATTCTTCATATAATATCTTTGGACCTTTCACCTGCATGTTCGGGAGGTTGGTAAATTCCCTCAAGTTGTCAATGTCAATGTTAAGTCAAAATGAAAACGCACTGATTCTGCATCTTATTTTTCTGTCTTCTTTTGTACTTTCAAAGAGTAAAAAGTTAATCGCCTTATATGTATACTATTTTTACTCCTACAAAATCACAAAGAAATCTCCCAGATGATGTAAGAAGTCTAGCTCTCCTCCCTAGATCCTTCCCCCTAAAGTTTTATTGACAGCTTCAATAGAAGAAATATTTTTATTCCTCTTCCCAATATACAAATAGGCCAGAGGTTAGGCCATTCTGCATCTGTATAAGTACGTTGTAGGACCAATAATGGCATCAATGGCAACGGATAACAAAATACCGAAGCAGTCGAGTTAGTCACACGACGGGAGAGCAGCCTTGAAGCTCTTAACTGTTCGTGCAGTTACTACACTATCTGGTTATTTGTTTCAGTCAATTGAAGTTCGGACAAAAAAAGAGTTTTTATAGATCAGTAACAGATCGCCACAGATTCTTGGATTTTTTCACTGTAGGTCTTCGTATGTTTGGTACCTCTACTAACAGTTGATAACGTTTTTATTTCAGTAAATTCTGATCCTCGGGTAGGTCTTCTTTCAGAGGAGTTACTTCCTCTTTTGCAGACAGCGACAGTAAAGAAAGTTTCTCGGCGTGTCCTGTTTCCACAGAATTACTCCCGAATTTCGTTAGTTCCCACGAAAACTAAAGGTGTGAGACCGGTCTTATACCTCTTAAAGTTTGTTCTCAATACTTCGCCCCTAGTAAAGTCAATAATGTGTAGGTAAAGTTTAATATCCAAATATCAAATACCGGGACTAAACATACTCTTAACCGGAACAAAACATTATCAAATGTAACTTAAAATAGAAATTTGTCTACATTTTTCTCAACCAAATATTATTCAACCGAACTAAACCAATTATACGTGAACTCTTGTTACATTAACTGTCCCGCTCATTTCAAAATGAAAGGCAACAGTTCCATGCGAGCTTCTGTCCTCTTGTGCATGGTATGTAGACAACCTCGTTGTATGGAGAAAACAAGGCTTTTACCTTTTGGCCTAGCTCTAGAATACTAGCTTATTTCCGCATTTCTCTAAATTATTTCCATAAAAAGGCTCACCTGGACGTTTCCTGTTTGAAGCTGTAAAATCCACTTATAATTCCTGTTTCTCACAATTGCCTTCCTAATTTCATGGAAAAAGTCGTTGGTAGGTTTTGTAAGGACTTTTTCTCAGGAAATATGTCTTGCTCTTCCTCCGGACAACAAATTTCGGTTTCTGATTCAGTTTTAAGTCATTTCTGTCTGTACGACATTTTAATAAATGGTCTTCTTCCATTTATGACTATTCCACTAGGTATTCATCACATTCGTACCAAATTGTATTCTTTGCCCCTTTCAAAGCTTCAGTCTTTCTACAAAACATGTTTAGCATCATCAGTGACGAATTGGCATTCCCTAGAATATAAATTAACAGCAATCGTTTTGGATATATCAAACCATAGACTTTTCAAACCTGTCCGCGAATCAGCCAACGAACTTGATAACCGGACATTTCTCCAAATTCAATTCGCCAATAAAGGCTTGGACGGCATAAAACTCGCTAACATTCTACATAACAGTAACATCAAACATTCCACCTCACTTCAAAGATCAATCTGCTCCACTTATTTCATATTCCTACACTGAACCTATTGCTACTTCCATTTTCAATTACAAACGGGTATTGCGTGATTTCAAAATTGACGACTTCAAAGCCAAAGCACCTGATTGCGCTTGCTCCACTTCCCCCTTCAATTACAGTCCGGCTGGACACGTGATAACCGGTGATCTAGATATCATAGACAATATCAAACTACGAGAGGTTTTTCCAAAAGGTCCCAAATTCCGTGAACCCCAGCATATCAACTGGAAGTACAACTTCAAAATTTTGATGGATGCAGTTGAGGACTATGCGAGGAAGTGCGCAATGAAAGAGAAAGATGTCGAGACGCTGTCCGACTGGATCAGGTCCATTAAGTCGTTAATTATGAATCGTATTAGGTGTTTGAAGTAAGTGAGAACCGAACCGTCAGTCTGAAAAGAACAATCCAAGGACAATGGCAACGTCGGAAAAACGAAGAAACGAAAACATCAATGAAATTCAGAAATTCCAGTATATTTGAAGATCCCCTCGTTAGAAAAACTATGGACAACCTCCATGAAAATTACGTCATTGTCCCTGCCGACAAAACTTCTAACAACATACTGTTCGTGTGTAAGAAACACTATCTTGACTGTCTGGTTAAGGAGATGGGAATTGACAGTTCGTCAGGAAACCCTACTTATACTCCAACTACACTATCAAGGGAGGAGATTATTGAAAATCACAACTCTGTTTTAGCATCCTTTGGCATCAAAGCGGATGATGATAACAATCAGCTCCCCTACATCTACCGGGTCCCTAAACTTCATAAGAACCCATACAAGAGATTCATTGCAGGGTCTTCCAGATGCCACACTAAGCCACTTTCTAAGCTCCTTACTATTTTATTGACCGCAGTCAGAGATGGCCTCAAAAGTTACTGTGATAAAGTCTATTCCACGAGCGGCGTCAATCATATGTGGATTCTAAAAAATTCTAAAGATCTTCTCGAACAGCTATCCTCTAGCAGTCTTACCGATTGCCACAGCATACAAACCTTTGATTTTTCTACTCTTTATACTACCCTGACACACAATAAATTGAAAACAGTAATTTCGGATTTGATACATCAATGTTCCTGCACTAAAAACGGAGAACGCAGATACAATTATTTAGTAGTAGAGAAAGACAAAACATATTTTGTAAAGAACCACACTGATTAAAACAAGAAGTACACTGAGAATGACGTAATCAAGATGTTGGAATTTTTAATGGATAATATTTTTGTCAATTTGGAGGCCTTGTTTCTCAACAGACAATCGGAATTCCCATGGGAACTAACTGTGCGCAACTTTTAGCTGATCTCTTCCTTTTTTCGTATGAGGCGAAGTTTTTACAAGAGCTTACACAGAAAAAACAAAAGCATTTAGCCCAGTCCTTTAATTTCAGCTTTCGCTACTTAGACGATGTACTTTCCCTGAATAATCCAAAATTCAAGGAATATTTTCACCAGATCTATCCCAATGAGCTTGAAATTAAACAGACTACTGATACACCTACTTCAGCTTCGTATTTAGATCTTTAATTTACATTGACGAAAATGGACGTTTGAAATCTAAGCTGTATGACAAACGTGATGATTTTAACTTCCCAACTGCGAACTTTCCCTTTCTGAGCAGCAATATACCTACCTCTTAAGCCTATGGAGTGTACCTTTCACAGTTGATTCGTTACTGTCGGGCATGCAGTTTATACAGAGACTTTTTAGTTAGAGCAAAAACACTGTCCNTTAGTCAGGGATTTGTTCAGCCTTTGTTACTTTCATCCCTTCAGAAATTCTATGGCCGTCACCATGACATCATTGACAGATATGACGTGTCTGTGTCCCAAATGAAAACGGACATTTTCAGCTAGATTTCACGTCTTAACGGATTTGACTTAACCCTGGATTACTGATAGTGTGACGGGTGTCGCTAGCGGAGCAGGACATGCTTACCCTTCCGAAGCACCTGATGTCACTCCCGGTTTTCATGGGAGTTCACACTATGAGTGCCTTAGTTCTTAATGTTATCTTTTTATTTCCGTGCATTGTAGCTGTCTCGCGTCCTTGTTTCGTCTTTGTTTTTATCTGTTACCGTTTTTGCCATGTCTTTGGACTTCGATTTTTGTGGTCATCGCTTTCTTTTTTTCTTTGGTATTCTACTGCCGTTGTTGCTGTCTCACCAAATAGTAAAGGATGCCAGTTCTATCGTCTCACGTGTTTCATCAACTCTATAGAAAATTTGATTTCACATTGGCCACGCAAGTTCTATCCGCTAACTCCAGCTACAAATGAAGTCTTAAAATCTGTTACCGGGCCAGTCTTAGGTAGTGGATCTTACAGGACAATGATTTAAGGTATTCCTTCATCTTCCCTAGTTCTAGTCATGACGATTGACACAGATACATACACTACAGCGTGAGGAACATATCTGTTGTGTCAGACTGCATCGTATCGTGTCTTTGGTTTCCTCTTCTTCTGAGCAAGGACATCAAGCCTCTAGAAATGAAGGCAGTTTTTTTTTACCCTTTCATGCTATAGAGTTAAGCTGTTTACCAGTCATGTTGCTCTCAAGGGTGGTAGCAAAACTGCAAATTCAAGAAACACACTTTTGATCTCAGTCTCTTCTAACCAGTGAGAGTGCTTCAACCACTATATTCGTCTGGTCGTAAGACATATTCCAGGACGGTTCAGTCTGCTAGCTAATATTATGGATAGGTTTCTGGCTCTAGTCAAAACACATGGGTACTTCATAACGTGTTAAGATATTAGTCTTCATTGGGGTTGCCTCAGTATAAATCTGTTTGCAATGAGTCTAAACCACAAACAAAAATTCTTTCTCTCTCCTATACTTGAATTCAAAGCTTTTGCAGAGGACGCCATAACTATCTTCTGGGAGGGACTTTTTGGATATTCCTTTCTTCTTCAGATTTCTCGCACACGTTCTGAGCTAAAAAGAGGCAAGATCATAATTATTGTGCCAGCTTGGCAAAAAAAAAAGTTTGATTAAAAGATTCACGACTGCCATGTGCACATCCATTCAATCTTCCGCTCCGATGTGACAGGTCTTAATCAGTATCCAAATATCTTCTGCTTCACGCCTTGCATATATCCTGGATTATCTCATAAAGAAAGGTTTTTCTCTGACATATATCCATCTTCGCTAGCCAAGGGTTACGATCCGATCATCTCCTCTACCCTTGGCTAGCGAAGATGACATATATCAAGCTAGTTATAGAATTTACTAACATCGTCCACGATGCAAAGTGAAAAATTTTCTCTAATCGGTGTCTTGAAAGTTACATTAATCAATCCCAAATCACTTTCACCAATAAGTCATTTTAATGTTTTTTTTTTTTTTTTTTTTTTTCCTTGAGGTTAAGATTCTTGTTCCTTATACCATCAAATGGTACAGAGCTGAGATTTCCATAACTTTATCCTTATTAGGTGTTACAAGTTTTAAAATTACGAGCACATTTCTCTTCTGCTTCATTATTTAAGTTTGGAGAGACCAATAAATAACTTTAATACACAGTAGATTTAAGGTTGCATTTTTGCGACCTTATATTCGATTACTTTTGAGTTTGTAGATAAAGTTGATTCAAGATTTCTTTCTAACAAAATACATTTTTCTTCTGGAATTGCCTTTGGTAGGAAAAGAGGAAAAACACTTTTTCGTTTTATATTTTTGTCTTAGATTTCTAGAGATCAGTCTCCAGTCACTCTTCACACTGACCCGATTTCCCTTGTAAAGACAATGGCTCTCTACTCATTGTTATTCCCGTTCCCCAGTTGACTAGGACTCTGTTCTTCTCTGCCCGGTCAGAATCGTCTTTATTTATATTACCAGAACCAGCAGTCAATCTAAGGGACCGACCATTTAACTTGAAGGGGGGGGGGGGGGCTATGGTTTTTTTCTAAAAAAATATTTTGGATCTGATTTTATGTGAAAAAAATATTTTGGCTGCCAAAATGATGAAAAAAAAAATTCTGACGGAGGCTTTCTGCCCAAAGAAATAATGTAAATTTTGAAAAAAAAATATTTTGTTGATACATGTGAAAAAAATAAATAAATTTAAAAAAAAATTTTCTGTCCAGAAAAAAAAACCATAACCCCCCTTCAGGTTAAATGGTCAGTCCCTAACACTATTTTTCTATCAAAAAGGTGTCAATTACTTTTCTGGTAAAACATTTTAATTTGATTTGGTAGCCAATTAATAGAATAACTTATGAATCTTCATACCTCATCCAAGATTGCAAATAACAGGGAAGCATACTTTCAATATTTTTTTAAATATAGGACCCTACGGTAACTGCAAAGATCTCGCCCTATGAAACCGCTGATTCAATTAAAAATAAAATTATACCTATGATTAGGTTACCCCAACAAAGTAATGCATTTATACGTCATCCAAGATGGCGAGGAGTGGGGAACATAGTTCAAGATTTTACTCTTAGGAATATGTATAAAAAGATCTCCAGATATGAAAACGGTTAATTAAATTTTATCATAATATATAGTACTTTGTTGGTGCCCTTCAAAGTTTGCAATTGTTGTGTTCATACCTCATTCGATTCAGAAATATATTCTGCAAATCCACACTAATTGCTTGACATAGTAGTGAACCTAATCATAGTGAATGGAACCACCTACGGACATAATTAAGATCTTCGAATGCATTTCCGATAAGCTCCCTGTCATTAGCCATTTTGGATAAGGTATGAAAAAAATTATTTAATTTTGAAGGTTTCCACCCAAGAACTATTGTGATAATATTTAATTTCAAGTATTCAAGTGATTTCATATGAAAAGATCTTTAAATCCCTTTTCGTAGTCCAATGTTTAACTATATATTCATCGTTGTCGGTCATTTTGGGTGAGGTCTGAACATAATAATAAACTTTGAATGGGACTTTCAGTGATATAATGATGATTTGCAGTATAAAAGATAAAGACCCATTTTTTAATGCACTCGTCTTAGTGCCTCGTGTCATATAGCATTTTGCCAAAAGAATTCGCGGACATGGCGGACGTCATTACAGTGCTAACAAGTTACAAATTATAAATTTGTATAATGACAATAAAATAAGTAAAAACTCATTACCTTAATCCTTTGGATCAAATACATGCTAAATTTCTCCAACGCAAAGACCTGTAAAGGTTCTGAATGTATTCTGTTCTGCAGCGAATTTTTTGCCATATGTCCAAGAGTTCATGTCCAAGAGTTCATTGAACAATAAAGATATGATTTTTGTATGTTTCATGCGATTTGTATTGTGTTCTTTTTGTACTGTATTGCTATGACTCTAACGAGTCTTTTGTCTGCAAATAAAGATTCATTATAGTTAACGATAGACGACGAAAAGCCATATAGCACTAAATATAACTAGAAAGTGTCGAAATTTTAACTAAAAACATGGCCAGCAAACATTCTTATCACCTTTATGAAACATAATGATTGCATGAGAACGTAAGAAAGTATCTGTCATCCATATGAACTAGATGTATGATCCGCATCAATTGAAACTATTTGGTGCGTCAAACCACGAGCACGTTAGTCGACCAACTGTCATGTGTGACTGTCTGAAATGGCCTGATTCACCGAAAACGGTTGTTAAATGTAAATGGCAAATGTACAAGAGACCAACTCAAAAGATTTAGAAAATATTTCACATGATATCCTGATAATATAAAAGCAAAAATTCACGGCTTAATGACCATACTTCATTTTTTAAACGGATTTAGTGAAAGTTTTTGACTGAAACGAATCCGAAAAATGTATGATTAGCCGTCTACAAAGATAAATTATGGTTCAATCTCTACACTGGAAGTTTCGCACTGCCGTTGAATTACGACGCCAGTGCTATGCATTTCCCCCATACCATTTTCTCCCGCGGGAAAAAACTGAATCAATCCTACCCACTCCCCAGAAAATTCTGGATCAGAGCCATTTTCCCCCGGAAAAACTTGAATATGTGTACGTATTGCAGTTTTACCCAATGTCCAAATTCCCACATTAATTTAGATATGAATGTACGTGTTCATGGTAAGTTTGCATAGTATTATTTTCAATATACATAACTGCCAACAATCCAATCCCAGTTTATGGGTTTTCCTAATAAAAGCATTTAATTAATCATTTTATACAGAAATTATTTATTCCTTGCATAACAAAATAGTGATTGGTCTAGTGCATGATGATTGTTTTGTCATGAAACTGCGAAAAAAAAAACAGAAACGTTAATTTGAAACCCCTTTATAGGCTATGTTGTATAGTTGGAGTTGTCTCTCGCGTCAATGATCCCCCCCAAACTCCCATTAGCATTTTCAAAAAGGTATGATAATAACATTCAATAATTCTAATAAATCGGTTCAATCAACAATGAAAGGGTATGGAGTAAATGCACGCGAGACAAAGTTTCCACAAATACAAGGTAAAACCATGCAATAGAACATGCTTTTATTTTTGTTCTGCATCTTGAGGTCACCATGAGGCTTTCAACAATTAGATGTACTTATACCTCAGTCATAACAAGTTTAAGACGGCCTTAGCACCCGTTCGAGTGGAACTGCATGTTCTGCAGACGCGAATCCAGGCAATTTGAAAAGGAGGTGGCTCCAATTAGGAATTTCGAAAATTTTAGGGGTATTTCTTTATAAAACAATTCATTAAAAAATACCTGATTGTCCAAAAAGGGGGTTCCAACCCCCGAACCCCCCCCTTTTTGGATCTGCCAATGTTTTGGAACAATATTTAAGGAATACGGGACTTTCGAAATAGGAACTCTCGTGTAATTGAAGGCGGAAACGATCTCCTCAAATGGATCCGTGATATATTGAAACAAAAATATATACAACTCAAAAACAAACTATTTATGAAATTGAAGTGCACTTATAATTTGTCCTACATGACAATTATTGAACTACATTTAAATTTACGAAAAACAATTAAACTGAAGCGCTACAAATAGATCAATAAATCATCCTTAGCTCAACAGTGTTAATAAATCAGCGATTACCTCTCAAGGTATTGATGTATTGACTTTTTTCGCATAATTCACAAAAATGTTTCCGGATTGAACACGACTCAAAAGTCCCGTATCATACTTGTAATTATCGTCTATAATTTTGATACATTACCCTTTTCATCATCATATTGTATTCATTCCATGAAAACGAATGAGGTTTAAATTATTTGGCTTTGCTTGAAATCGGTTTTTGCGCCACGTTTTTAGCTTTCAATGATTATAAACTTTGAATATTTCGCCATATTTCGCCATTAGGGGACAGGTAAACATACGTACACAGGATTCGCTATTAGGGGACAGGCAAACATACGTACATAGGAATAAGTAGACGAACCAGACACGTATGTTCTGATTCGAAATCTATAAATGTGTTAGGACCACTGGGGGATTTAAAGAAAAGTTTTTAATTTAATGTGCTTTTAACGATTGTTTTCTTTTCAAGTTCTGAAATATATGATGATTCTTGACCAAACCTTTCGTGATGTTTGATCTTGATTTTTCTTCCGCAGTGCCATATCCAGTGTTTTACCAGCAGACTAGGTTCCTTGAGCTAGCCGGTGTTACATAGCCATTTCCCCCCACACCAGTTTTCCCCCAGGGTAAAGCTGGATAGATCCCATTTTTCCCCTAGGAAATTTTGGATCACAGCCATAATTACCAACAAAAACAGTTGCATGAAAATAAGCAACATAAATACATGTACTTTTAAAAAGTTTGTTTTTGTATATTTAAATTTATATTATTTAACACTTTAGTTATTTTGGAGAAAAAAAAACAAGTGTATCATGAATAATTAAACAAAAGAAAAAACAATTGTTTTGTGAAAAGAATTAAAATATGTCGGTCAATATCACAAATTATGGACCGGTCAGTATCGTGATATTGACTGATAGCATAATTACGGTGGATTAATGAATACAACCTGACCACCTCTATACCAATCAGGGAAGGTTATTTAAATGTGATATAAATAAAGGATGTTTAGAATTGACGGCAGCAGAAAACTATTACAACTAGTATGTCAATTGTTCGAAGAACAATTGATAGGTCTTTCCCTGATGTTGCATCATAATGTTCTAATTATTGATTTATAGACAAAACCAATATTCTTAGCTAAATATGTACATTTATTGATTCTGTAACATGAAATACGATTTTAAGTTGTGACCTTGACCTTTGACCTTGAACTGATTTTGAAGGTCATGTCTTGCTGAACATTTTTTGTTTTGAATATAAGTTTGTATCTTCAATGGTATTTGAACTATAAGCAAAAAACCCAAATTCGGACATCAAAAATCGTTTTTTGGCCCATAGACCCAAAACGGTTGGTCCAATAATTTCGGACCCATGTAACAAATGTAGATCTCAACAAGACACACATTTTCTCCATTACATTTAATCAGCTATCTGTTACGGTTTTCGAGTTAATCCGATAACAAGGTCTGGGGTCAAAGTTCAAAGTTACCAATGATCGTTGACCTTGTTATTTTTTGATGTAACATATATCACCTAAGATGAATGGAAAAGGTTCCAGGCTTCTATCTCTTACCGTTTTCGAGAAAAACGTACTTAAAGATATGACGAAATTTTCAAGGGGCATAACCCATGAACGGTCCATCGTAGAGTTTTGGTACAAATGTAACGAATGTCCGTTAGGAGCTAACAAACATTTTTGCCATTACACTTCTTAAGCTATCTCTTATGGTTTCTGAGTTTATCCCATAACAAGGGTTTTCGGACTTTGGGCGAAAATTCGTGAACGAAAAAAAAAAGATTTTCGGCCGTTCCCTATTTCCTATCAACAAGAAGTGGTCCACAGTATTGTCATAAAGTTTGAAAAGGATAATAAAAGCATTGTTCCTTTGCTTGTTTTTACCATGTATTTGTCTCATGTGCATTTACTCCATATCCTTTCATTCACCATGTCCAGCCGTTTCTCTTAATTCCATTCACAATGTATGAAATTTATAACACGCGCAGTAAGATCCCTATTATACAAGAAATATCAGAAAAACATTTGTACTCTCTAAAAGCAGTTTTTATTAAATGCAAACATTAAAAGGAATGGTGAAATACGCAGTTGTATCAAGTCTAAAATATATTACATAGAAAACATGATATAGTAAATTTAATTAAAATGTCACATATTCCTATTCAAACTATGATAAACAAATAAAATTCAGATAAACTTGTCAGCTAATTAGTTAACACTGACAACCTCTTTAAATCATATCTATCACATTGTGTAATTAGTTATTTTTATGAATGACGTAATGATTTGTAAATCCCTTTTAAAGTGACCGATGACCTTTGACCTTGGTATTTTTAAATGTAACACATACCTCCTAAGTTGAATGGAAAATGTTCCAAGCATCTAACTCTTACCGTTTCCGAAAAAATCGTACTCAAAGATGTAACAAAATTTTGCGGGGGCATAACTCATGAACGGTCCGCCGTAGAGTTTTGGTTCAAAGTAACGAAGGTCCGTCATGACCTAACAAACATTTTTGCCATTACACTTCTTCAGCCATATCTTATGGTTTCTGAGTTTATCCCATAACAAGGTTTTTCGGACTTTGGGCGAAAATTCGTGAACGAAAAAAGATTTTCGACCAATGCCTATTTCTTATCAACTAGACATGGTCCTGACTATTGTCCCAAAATTTCAAAACGATATCTCCAGTCAATTTTCCGAGAATGAGGCAGAAAAGGAGAATAATAATAATAATAATCAAACGAAATACAGAAAGGTCTTTCCCTTGGAAAGGGGAAAGACCTTAAATATCAAAGTCAAGAGACAATTCAAAACCGAGAACAAAGAAAAACAAGGACGCAAGACGGCCACAAGTTACGAAAATATAAACACGTCATTCAGAACTAACGCCTATACACGTAAATGTGGTAAATGAAATATGGCACCATGTATTTTATGGAGTGGAGTGTTGGAGTGGAGTAATGGAGTGAGAAAATTTCTGAGTTGATATTAAATAAAAGTGCATACATATTATGTGCAACTGTTGAATGTGTGAAATAAGAAATATATATTATTATGTGGTAGTGAGTTAAAACAGTAGAAAGAATTCAAGAAAGTCTGAAGAGTGAAGATCTGTAAAATATTTATTATTTCCAAAACATAACATTACTTATAGTCAGCAGATGAAGAACAGTGACGAGATTATCGAATTTGATTAATCAGTCAGTCTTCTCTATTTCTAAAGTAAAAGTCAATTTGAGCTTTATAATAAAAAAAGGAAAGAAAACAAATTTCATAAAGATTATATGGATGGGAAGGAAACATAAAATTATGTTTTATTGAAAATCTTAAATCTGCAAACTACATTAAAATGTCAGTTCTAACAAAAGACAATACAGCCATGCAAAAGTTTTGTCTGTTTGACATTATATAATTTGATTTTTGTTTTCTTTTCTCATAGTCTGGAAACAGTAAATCCAGGTAGTCAGTTTTACTGTAAAAACAGAAGCGGGGATCATTATAAATGTAAACAGATACCAAATATGGTATTAGTTAGAAACAGTTGTAATGACTTCACATTAAAATGAATTTGAATAAAATGTAAAGTAAAAATCGACACATGCATAAAAGACCACACTTCATCTATGCACAAAACTGAAAGAAGACTAAATCATTTTTATTTGTAGAGATCTTGCCTCATTTGCATTTACTCCATATACCTTTATTGTTAATAACTTTCATAGACAAGAGGCTCTAAAGAGCCTGTATCACTCACCTGGACCATGGCTGACATAGATAAAAGGCATTCAAATAGGAAAAACAAAACATAAAATTTAGTAGAATACTTTTTTTTTCTT
>MJUU01018303.1:22247-32862 GCA_002080025.1 Modiolus philippinarum | reverse complement strand
GTTTATTACGATAATTTCTCACATCTCGATAGTTAAATTTTCACATTTTAAAGTTCTCGGGTAAACCTCGAACTTTAAAATGTGAAGATGTGAGAAATAAACGTAATAAACTGGAAACAATGTTATGGACTATATATAATGATTTCATATTTGGTCTGAAGCTTAATTATGATGTGTTTTAGGTGTTAGCCACTTTATGGTGTGCCGTGTTACCTCTTGATGTTTGCCGGTATGTTGAAGTTTTACGAAAACCCATTATGGATGAGAAATTGTCATCGCAGTGTACTTGTCTTGTATAAGGGGAATCATTTGGTCTGGAGTTTTTGTTGTGGAAATTGCACAGTCCGGTGACGTAAACCCATTTCTCAATAACTATAAGTGGTTGGTCGATGATATTTAGTATGCAAGTTGGTCTTGAAAGGACATGTCAGTCTAGCAAATGAGTTTTGTCCTTGAACTAAATTTCACGGTCTAGTGGCAACGTTAAGTTTCTCTGCTTAAGTCCAATTGTGAATAACTATAAATATTTAGTCAATAATAAATATAAGTAGGTTGGTCTTGAGTAGTATATGTCAGTCTTGCATATGACTTATCTCTTTGGCCTCCATTTCATGGTCTAATGGCCACGTTAAGTTTCTCTGGTCAAGTCAATTTCTTAATAACTATAAATGGTAGGTCAATAGATATTTAGTATTTAGATTGGCCTTGGGTAGTCACGTTATTCTGGCAAATGACTTTTGTCCTTGACCACATTGTCACGGTCTAGTGGCCATGTTAAGTTTCTCTGCTCAGATCCGTTTCTCAGTAACTATAAGTGGTAGGTCGATAGTATTTAGTAAATGTTGGTCTTGGGTAGTACATGTCAGTCTGGCATATGACTTTTGTCTTTGACCTCAATTTCAATTTTGAAGTCCATTTCCCAATAACTCTAAGTGCTAGGTCAATGATATTTAGTATGTTGGTTGGTCTTTGGCAGTACATGTCAGTCTTGCTGATGACTTTGTCTTTGGCCTCAATTTTCCGGTCTAGTGGGCATGTTAATTTTTTATTCCACCGCAAAAATTTTGTGGTCGTTTAATGGTATGGTGCTGTCGTCGTCGTTGTCGGCGTCGTTGTTGTCGTTGTTGTCGTCGTTGTCTGTAGACACTTTAGTTTTCTGTATATAACTTATGTTCCAGATGATCAATCCTTATGAAATTTTAACACAATATCCTTGGCACAAATGGAAGGCTGGGATGGGTTTAGGTTACTGTGGCCCCGCCCGTTTTTTAAAAAAAGGGGCCAAAGGGGGCTAAATTGCGTGTTATCACATATTTGAATGTAGAATCTATATTATTTATCAGATTTTGATGGGATTTCTTTCAGTGTGCTCCTGAGGAAATTTCCAATCTGCAGTATGCCAACTGATTTCATGTAGCATGTACCTTTCTGAGATAAATGGGACCCAATAGGGGTGAATCCATTTTTTTTAAATAGTCCGATTTTGATTCAGTTTTTTCAATGGATTCCTTATGGAAAAATTAACACCGCACTCTCTGATTAGATTTTTGTTAACTTGTTTCCTATCCTAGCTATGAGGGGCCAAAATTGCACATTTTCAGATTACCCTAAAATTTTATTCTTCATCGGATTTTTATGGGATTTTTTTCTTTGGTCTTGATATATGCTTTCGGTAGTGTTTAAACGGATTTGGCATAGCTCTTACTGTTTCCGAGCTATAATGGATCAAAGGGCCAAAACTGCAAATTTGCAGATTACCAAAATTTTTTACTTGTGATCAGATTTTGATGGGATTTTTTTCTTTTGATTCCTCTTGATATAAGCTTTCGATACAGTCTCAAAGGATTTGGCTTAGCTCTACCGTTTCCAAGCTATAAGGGGTCAAAGGGGACAAAACAACAAATTTTCAAATTTTTGTTTTTTTTTTATCAGATTTCGATGTGATTTATTTCTTTTGATTCCTCTTGATATACTAGCTTTCAGTAGTATGCAATGGATTCGGGGTAGCTCTTACTGTTTCCGAGCTATAAGGGGTCAAAGAGGAATCATAAGGAATTATAAGGGCAAATTTTTTCCCCTAGTTTGTGTCAATCTAATTACTGGGTCAAGCCCTTTATTGTGTTCGTCTAATTATTGTGTCAAGCTCTTTAGTATGTCCACACTCACTTTAAATTACACTTGTTCAAATTTCAGTGGTCGACATGCTGCGGTCGTATCATGCTGCGCCCGGCGTAGCCCTTTATTAGTATCTGTTAGTAGTAGGTCAATGATATTTTGAATATTGGTTGCGTTTTTGTAGTGCATGACAGTGCTCCATATGACTTATGCTTTTGACCTTTATTTCATGGCTTAGTGAGCATGTCCCGTCCGGTTTCTCATAATGTAGATGATATTTAGTATATGGGTAATTCGTGGGTAGTACACAATGGCCTGCTATATAGCTTTGTCACTCTTAATTTCACAGTGTAGTGAGCACGTTCAGTTTCTTATTAGGTCTGTTAGATTCCACATCAATTTAGAGGTCAAGCAGGGACGGGCGAGACATCTATTTGGGTTCATACGTGTATAATAATGAGTTGTAATTTGTAACCAATTTTCAGGTCTGCAGTATTCTTTCTGTTTGCTGAAATGTTGAAATTTTTCAACTCGCTATGGTTGGGAATTTTCCGATTTGCTGTTTTACCACTTCATGCTTGCCGTTTGTTGAAGTTTGAGGGGAGCAGGACCTTTTTCGGGACGTCGGGATTGGATGTTTTTAAGCCCGGGATTTCGGGATTTTTATGATTTAAGCCCGGGATTTCGGGAAATTTATTCACCGGGAATCGGGATTTCATCAGTCTTTAAGTTTCTNTGTTGAAATTTTACAACTCGCTATGGTTGGGAATTTTCCGATTTGCTGTTTTACCACTTCATGCTTGCCGTTTGTTGAAGTTTTACAATAACCCACGATTGTTGAGATTTTTTTGTCACAGTACTTGGCTTGTATATTAGGGAATTATTTCAAATTAGGTGTGTGGCGCTATAATAATGAATTGTAACGTGTAAGCCATTTTCTTATCTCTGTATTACCACTTCCTGTTTATCGATATGTTGCAGTTTTACCATCATCTAGTATGGATGAGATTTCTTTTGTCGTAGTAAAGTTGGATTGAATAAATGGGAATAATCTCAAATTTGGTCTTGACCCTATGATAATGAGTTGCAATTCCTGTTTCGTGATTCTCTGATTTTTATCTATAACTAACTATGAATGAGAAATTTTCTTCACAATTTTTAGCTTGTATAGATTTGGCTTATGTCATATTTGATCTTAAAATGACTTGTAACGTATTAACCATTTTAAGTAGGTCTGCTGTGTTACCACTTCCTGTTTGCTTATATGTTTTCATTTTTTCTATAACCCAATATGACACAGTTCACTTTGCTTATGTTTGTGGGAATGATTTAAAATTTGGTCTGGAGCTGTATGATAACGAGTAAGCCATAATGTGTAAGCCATATTGCCGAAATGTTGAAATTTTGCTATAAACAACTTTGAATGAGAAATTTTTCCCACAAATTACGTTGCTTGTAGGAATTATTTCAAATTTGCTTACGCTTTTACATAGCGAAGTACTAGTTGGCAGTTGAATACCCCAGAGAATAGGCGTCGACCTAATACTGGAAACGGGACAGATAAAGGGTACCCATAAACCGGTTTAACCCTACCGCTGGCTTTTGCTAGTGCCGGTACCAAGTCCGGCTGTCCCGAGTCCCAACCTTTGTTTACGTTTGTCTTTTGTCTTATTTGTGTTTTTCCTGTGTAGTTCCCTAGCAGAGTGTGGCATGTAATTATAATTTTCAGCCATTGTAGGTGTTTCCTGTTGTCCCTTTTATTTCATTTACTGTATCAAGTACTGATCAAATCAAAACATTTTGAACATCAAACAGCGAAATGTATATAATTTCTGAAAAAGACCAAATACCAATAGGATAAAAATGAAAAGCCAAAATCATTTTAGTACAATGGCTTTTGACCGATAATCTGGGCGTTAAATTCCATGAGAGGAGTGGCTTTTAGAATTTATTCGTGTAACCAAAACTTGTTTTCCAAACAGCACGCAAATTAATTAAGCTTATACAATGCAGCAAATTAAAAAATGTTCTTACCTTATGGCATTTGATGTACATTTGTATTTATCACCCCGGATAGCATCTTAAAGCTCAAAGCTTTGGCATGGTTGATATTAGGCATTTCTGTTTACAACATTTTCTCTGTCTATCTTGAAATCTTTTGGTTTGTCCACTTTACAAAGTTTTTGGTTCTAGATGAACTAAAGGTATGAAATTAATCGTAGTAGCCATATTTAAACAACAGTTACAACTTACAAAACTACAAAACAATGACCTTTGTAGTCACTTTAAAAATCTATCGAAACCAAGCTTCTTTGGATTATCTTGTGCTAAAGTTGTATAAGACGAGCACAACAAGTTGTTTTTACTCAAAGGAGTACAACAACTGAATGTCTTCCGTTCTAGCACTATCATTTGGTTTTAATTTTTGGTCCTCTATATAATGCCGAACTCAAATAAACTGCGATTTTGATATCTTGTTATTTCAAAAATAGGAACGCCAATAAGGGTATCATTTTACAAGCTATGAAAACAAGATTATAAAGACTTTGATATCTTGTTATTTCAAAAATAGGAACGCCAATAAGGTTATTATTTTACAAGCTATGAAAACAAGATTATAAAGACAATTATTTGGGGAAACTGTTGCAAAGGACTAAACATTAACACAATACCAACATGATCAGCATTGATGGGTATGCGCAAGTCTGATGATTAAGAAATGAACAAACAATGTTGCAAGAGTCTCCAATTTTTGGCCTTGGTAGACTAGATTCTGCTTTTTTGTCGCGTATGCAGAATTGAAAATAGATAGAAATACAGTTGGGAGTTTGGTTGTAGAAGTATGACTATTGGTGAATAGATAAGCACCAGTTAGAGGTCTCCGTATATATTTCGAATTTGATCGATTCGAGTAGTCCAAGGGTTTCTAATTAATGTACAATGTTTGTTCTACAGCAATGGTAATGGCTGACGTAACTGTACTGACCGATTTGTGGCAGGAAGAAGAGAAAAGAATTAAAGCACTGCTTGAATGTCTAGGACAGAAAATGAAGGACCACGGCGTAAATATACTTCATTTACTTTGCCCTTTTAGATTACGGCCGGATAAATACCAGAAATGAAAACGAAAGTGGTTACTGATACACATGAGACATAAAGAATGTCTTTCAGTAAACGTTTTACTCACTGAATGTAAAAAGTACATGTACATGTTCCATTGGATTGAGCCTGAGTTGCCTACGTTTTAGTACTGGCATAGTAATTCCGGGTCTTTACATAAACTTTTATTTCGAATTATCCATCGGACAAGTTAACTTAATACTTTCTTGTATGAAATGATTTGTTACTTGTCTTAACTGTGTAGAATTTCATCGTTGATTTGAATTTATCACATGTCCTGTGGGTAAGTAGTTCATTAATTTTACCCGTCTGATTCCAATTTGGAACAAAATAAAAATGGTATAGTTGGCCACGATTAAAAGGTAAAAAACACAAAAATATACAAATTAAAAAACGCATAAAAATGACAATTTGCATTTTTTGTCATTTTTATGTGTTTTTAATTTGTATATTTTTGTGTTTTTTCACCTTTTAATCGTGGTCAACTATACCACCATAGTTAATTTGTAGCCATCGCACAACATATATATTTTTATATTGATTCCAATTTGGACTAGATGGGACATGTCGGAAAATCCTGAATTCATCTATTTGTTTTTATGCCAAGTTAACCTTAATGCTAGAAATGATAGTAAAGATCGGTGCATTTCTTCACGACTTTTTATTAACATGTCTTTAGTTTTCAGTTATTTATAAAAATGAACTCGTTAGGCTCATGTTACAAATAACATATAAAATGAACTCGTTAGGCTCATGTTACAAATATCATATAAAAATGAACTCGTTAGGCTCATGTTACAAATAACATATAAAATACAAATATCATATAAAAATGAACTCGTTAGGCTCATGTTACAAATAACATATAAAAATGAACTCGTTAGGCTCATGTTACAAATAACATATAAAAATGAACTCGTTAGGCTCATGTTACAAATAACGTATAAAAATGAACTCGTTAGGCTCATGTTACAAATAACATAAAAATGAACTCGTTAGGCTCATGTTACAAATATCATATAAAAATGAACTCGTTAGGCTCATGTTACAAATAACATATAAAAATGAGCTCGTTAGGCGCATGTTACAAATAACAAAATACGTAAGTTACTGTGAATTTATTTTTTGCATGTTGCCATTTCAACAACTTATGAAAATGCTGTACGTATCTTTGTTTCCCTTTTCTATAGATTGGTGGCAAAGTTAAGAGTTTGAGTGGAAGCCCAGGAGAAGTAATTGTAAAAGTAGCCAAAGATGAAAAAGCAAGCATAATAGTCACAGGTACTAGGGGTATGGGTACACTGAGAAGGACATTCCTCGGCAGTATTAGTGATTACATCATTCACCATGCTCATGTTCCAGTTCTAGTGGTGCGCCATCCCAAGGAGCACCATGACCATAGCCAACAAAAACAACACTAATTGGATCATGAACTAATTTTCAGCAATATTTAATGAACGATGGGCAATTATTGTTATTTTTTATGGTGGAGTATTGTCAGGTTTATAAGACTATGTAGACGGAGTTCCTCAACCAAGTAGTGTTCATAATTGTAGGTTGTTTATGGTGGGAACAAAAAAAGACAAGTACTTTTTTCTTAAACTAAATATCCAAAATTGTTGTGTTGTGAATGATTTTTTTAGCCGCACACCTCTCTTTTGAAATTCTGAATTATGTATATCAGTATCCAAAATGAATTCAAATTAACCATTTGATTTGGCAGATGTTAAGTAATTATTGTCGTTTCGCGAGAAGCATTACAAGGTATAATATTGTTTAAGATTTTTATTCAGAAATTATTGAATAAATTTTATATAGTAGATTTTTGTCCTCTTTATAAACACTTATTTGAAGGGACTTTATGACGAGTTACCTTTACTTAGTAGTTTTCCTTTTCTAGGGCACTCCCTGTTTACATATTATTATTGGAAACTCTTCTTGACCTGCTTGTGATTCCGAATTCGTTACTCGTTTCCAAATATGCATTCATCTATGTTTGTAATTTCGAAATGTAATTCTGACCACCTGTTAAAATGCCCACATCTTACTATTTAATGATGCCAAGTTTTCTTACAATCGACTTGATGAGTGCCCTGTGTTTGTCTATATGTTGTAATCGTCCACTAGTTTAAGACACTAGTGCTTTTGTCGGGAAACGGATGACAGTGCTTGTAAGAGCACTTTGCCAGTTTTATTAATGTTTGTTGACAACCCCGCATCCATGACCAGGAAAGACATGGATGTAGCGTTGTTCGACAATTAGCAAAGAATTCCGCTCAAACCGGTGTTAGGGGCCGTCTTGAACTTACTATGAGGTATGAGCAAAGCTCATTGTTGAAGGCCTCATGGCGACTTCAAGGTGAAGAACAACAATAAAAGCGTTGTTCCTTTGCTTGTTTTTACCATGTATTTGTAGAGACTTTGTTTCATGTTAATTTACTCCATATCCTTTCATTTACCATCTGGAGTTTTTCTCATATACATGTACTCTCTGTGTGTCCTTTCTTTTGTTTCAATTATAGTCATTTGAAAAAGAGTTTTACTCTAATCCGAAAGCAATATCTGAGCGCTGTATAAAGAATGCAGAAGGGTTCTTTTAGCGTTGAAAAAATGCAGAAGGGTTCTTGTTAGGTCAAAATTAAATGAAAACAAATTATTAGATTTTTCCTTTAACAAACTTTTGTTTCCATCTTTTAAAAGTACACTCTTCAAACCCCAACAATGACTTGATTTTAAACATGAATGACGACCATGATACAAATAAGCAAAACAAAATGAAAACCGTAATATGAATAATATGAAAATGCCGAAAAAATGCAGTTCACATTTGCATTTCACGTCTTGAATTGTATTTAGTGATAATTTTTGTATATTTCACTAAAACATTCACATTTAAAAACGTTAGTAATAATTTTACATTGGCTGATCCGGGTGGGGATGGAGGTAGTTAAATTAGTTCCTGTTTGGACCCTGCTATTTCTGGAGAAAAAAATTAATATCGTGCAGAATCAACGCAAAAGGGACAAATAATGGCCTGTAATGCCATTTGACTCTTCTTTTTCCGACGGCTGGATCCGCCGGTTGGTTAAGATCATGTTAATGCATAATTAAGACGCGACTACTTATAAAGTTTGTTCATGAGCATTCATTAATTCGTGTCATACCTTATGATTTTAATTGATGATGATGGACATTTCGTATATAATAAAGCCAGAGATAAGTATACATGTATATCAATGCTTTAGTATATGTCATGAAAGATAAATGTCAATTCTGTATGTAATTTGGAAACTGTCAGCGTCCGTGACGTTGAATAAGCATACCGCACATTTTATTGTAATGGTTGGGGGAGCAGAGGTGTTTAGTACCCATGACAAATCATTATAGGATTCGATAAATCTGGTCATCCTTGTTATAAAACCCGGGGTCTTTCTTATCCAGTGAATCTTATACGTTGTAAAAAATTGAAACATAAAAGTTCAGCTTGATTCAATGCAGTTTGCAATCGTGGTTGACAATAAAATGCCTAAAAGAAACAATAAAATGCCAAAAAGACAAAATAAAATGCCAGAAAGAAACCATAAAATGCAAAAAAAAATAATACCAATAGTTGATCATAGTTACGTTGTGTACAAAAAATGAACATCTTATATTGCGGTACACAAAAAGTCTTTTCCTGCAGTAGAATCCTGACTTTAACCGTTACAACTGACTCAAAATCCAAATAGAACTGTCTTTAACCATGGTTCTTACCAACATAGGTGTGTCAAAGAGTTTCGACCACTTCCATTTTCTACAATACTTAACAAGGTGAGTAAATCTACCTGTAGAAATATTTTAAACGACAATGCGAAGCTGCACCATAAAATATTTCTACTTGTATCTTGCGTTCCACGATTGTAACCATGTACAAGCTTCAAATAACCCACTTGATTGAGTTGTTATATTAGTCAACAATGAAAAAAATTGCCACTTAGCAAAGTGTTCTTTATGTTATTTGAACTGAGCTAAAATATATCTTATGGAGCTGTGTGAAAGTTCAAACAGTAAATTATTTTCTAAGCAAACAATGTTTTAAGTATGTAGTTTTGCTCTTGTTTTAAAAATTTCGACTCGATAAAGCAAATCACCGTTTCTTCAATATCCTGTTATACCATTGCTCCCTTTGCGTCATAACTTGCATCAGTGTCTAGAATAAAAGTTTTCTGAAAAGTATAGATGGCCTAGAATTAGTGGTGAAACAAGTTTTTTGTTTAATTTTTGAAAAGCCTCTTTGCATTCCACCATCCCTTTTATTATTCTTATCAACCTTTACAGTTTGAAATATTTGAAAAGTTCTGAATAATTTTTCTGTAGTATCCACAGACACCCGTGAAAAAGCCAAGTTATCCTTCGTTAACTGGTTGATACTGACCATGACATGACTACTACACTGCCATCTCTGGGTCTGGAGCTATCAAAAGCTTCTGAGATTACATGTTCATTTTTTTTTACTTTTAAGCAAAGAGCCGGCATTCTTTTGATAAAAATGGGAAAACAGCATCGGTAACATTTTTAAAACCTTTTTAAAATTTATCGACAAGTGATTTTCCAAGAAAGTTACTGCCGTCAAGATTATATGAATCTAACACCGGTGAAAAGGTAAGATCAAGAAATCTCAGACACCCAAGGGTAAGATTTCAATATTTCTCTGACGAGGCTTGCCGAGTCAGAGAACCATTGAAATCTTACCCGAGGGTGTCTGAGATTTCTAAATCTTGCATTTTTTTTTTTTTCGAAAAAATATTCTGTAGCTAATTTTATGTGAAAAAAATACTTTGGCTGCAAAAATGATGAAAAAACAAATATTCTGAAGGGGGATGTCTGTCCAAAATACTAGTTAAAACTAGAGGCTCACATGAGCCTGTATCGCTCACCTGGTGACTGGTTTTATTCATTGTCGTGAAGAGACCACCCATTCATACTTTAAATCAGTTCACCAGATGTTACATTTTTAATCTTGGATGAGTTACAAACATAAAAAAGGGACCACCCAAGACAATTGTAACCAAACTTGGTTCCAATTGGCTCAATAGGTTCAGAGGAGAAGACATTTGAATGCATTTTCCATAGGGTCCCTATATTTAACTATGTTCCATGCTGGCAGCCATCTTGGATGAGGTACGAACATCAAAATCACAAACTTTGAAGGGGACAAGCCAAGGACTATTGTGACTGAGTTTGGTTGAATTTGGCTTGGTAGTTTCAGAGGAGAAGATCTTTGGATGCATTTCCCATAGGGTCCCTATGTTAAACTATGTTCTCTACTTGCAGCCACCCTCAATGAGGTATGCACATAAAAATCACAAACTTTCAAGGGGACCACCTAAAGACTATTGTG
>MJUU01018302.1:0-12745 GCA_002080025.1 Modiolus philippinarum | reverse complement strand
AATTAACAGTAACCTCGGTATTTTCTTATTTGCTACCACTGGGCCGATTCCACTGCTGGTGGACTGTTAGTCCCCGAGGGTATTCACCAACCAAGTAGCCAGTACTTCGGTGTTGCCCCGAAAACCAATTTTATTGGAAAATTTGCAATATCTAAATCTAACAAAATTTTCTGAAACCTAAGGAGTATCTCCCTCTTGCAATAGGACTAAGCTGATTTTTGCTTTCACATTTAGGTCATATTGGTAACTTGTTCTCTATCAGCTTTTACACATATTTCCCCTCATGGATTTCCAAATGTTTTGATTCAATCTGCACTGAGTGATAAGACATAAGTTGTCGAAATCCGCATATGCAGAACCTAAATTCACAGTAACCTAGGTATTGTACAATTTGAAAGAAAATTTGGCATGATAAAACGTAGGCACTAAAACAGAATGGTTAAAAATAACAGCGAAGCAGAATAACAATGGGAAATTACAAAAAAAAAAAGAAAAAAGAAAACACATTCTCTCAAGAAAATATCATTTCATTGTTAATTTAAGGCTGGAGTTTTTCTCTCCTGCAGTTTCAAGCCCGTAAAACGATTTCCCTTTCGAGAGGTGTACATTATCTAGAGAGAATATCTCATATTCATATACCATCATTTTTTACCACGTATTTGTAAAGACTTTGTCATGTGTGCATTTACTCCATATCCTTTAATTATTAATTTAAGGCTGGAGTTTTTCTCTCCTGCAGTTTCAAGCCCGTAAAACGATTTCCCTTTCGAGAGATGTGTGGTCTCTATATAATTTAAGTAATGGTGTACATGTTTTAGAGAGAATATCTCATATTCATACACCACCATTTTAACCACATATTTGTAAAGACTTTGTCATGTGTGCATTTACTCCATATCCTTTAATTGTTAATTTAAGACTGGAGCTAGTTTGGATTCCGTACAAAGATTTCTCGTCCCCGTGCGAGAGATGTAAGCTATCTATGCATTTTAGTTATGGTAGTTATGTCTTTTGCACTTTGGGGATAAGTACGCAAATTCTTTCAACTTCATTTACATATAGAAAGTATAAGATTATGTATTTCATCATTAACATGCATTTATATTTCATTATTTTTATTCACACTTTGTAGTAATTTTATTTTATTATTTTTTTTCTTTCAGTAAAGATTGGTTTGTACATAAAGATTTCCGAAGATACACCAGCCATGCATCCGTTTTTTATACAATAACAGTGGGTTCATGCATTTGTAACGGTTTATTGCTGCGGTCAAGGAAGTGGCAAAACTTTTATTGCAATGAAGTCACGATTATCACCACAAGCTTACACAATGTGTTAGATTCATCGATGTGAAATGTCTACATTGTAGATATATCAGAAGTGAAAACCAGACAAATGTATACATTGTTGTCTTTGCATTACGGCGAATCAGTAAAAGGTAGAGAGCTTGGGGTGTAAATCTAAATGTCGGTAAACAGAAAGTTTTGCCACTTCCTTGACCGCGGCAATATAGTATCCATAGTGAAATAAGTTCCAAAGGAACATATTTCATATCTTACATGGTGAAATAATCTCAAATTGGAAAGTACTTACTGCTTACTGCTCACCTGGTGAAATATTTCAAGACGGAATAAATCTCATAGATATATTAATAATATTTGTTCCATTTGGAACTTATTTCACATGATACTATTTTAGCTTACACATTATGTCTTCTAACCTTGGGATATTACATGGAAAACCCACTTTTATTGTTATCATTACTCTGAGTATTTTTGTTACAACTTTTTATGTTGACTTCATGTAGAGTAATTAGTCAAGAATATGTAAATACATAGTCATGAAAAAGGAAGGAAATGGGGTAAATGTCAAGGAGCCAACATCCCATATCCAGGATAAAACGACCCAAAACAAAGCATCTAGAAGTCACCGTACGGTCTTCAACACAGTGAGGAATCTCACACCATACAGCAAGCCCTAAATGGCCCAAAAAGGTAAAAAAAGTGAATAAATCAATGGAAACAAACCACATCCAATAACCCAAATATCAAGAAACTAATTTTTTTAAGAAAACAAGGACAAGCCAATGACCAACATATTCCTGACTTTGGACAGGCGCAAAAAATGCGGTGGGGTTGAACTCGTTTTCTTGGATCCAAACCCTCCCCCTATGTGTGGTGAATGGCTAAAAATAAATACACACAAAGACTCAAAGTAACTAGAGGCTCAGAGACTGAGCCTGTATCGCTCACCTGACAAAATGCTTCTATGCCATGCATGACCAAAAAAGATGTATTTTACCAATGAGGTCTAATGTTAAGCTATGTTCTTCATTGGCACAAGTGTTTTTTGTCTGATCCTATTGAAATGAGTAATCCTTGCAAAAGACTTTTAATACATCATTCCAATACAGTTTAGTTAAATTTGTTTAGTTTCAGAGAAGATATGAAAAGTATGGTTTTCACATACAGGGCTACGACGTTAAACTATGTTATGCACTGGAGGCCATGTTTTTGTCGGATCAAAATGAAATGAGTAAATTTTGTAAAGTATCATCCATACATCATTCAAATCTGAATGTAATGAGCAATCTTTGTTATGGACGTTTAGTACATCATTCCTGTAAAGTTTGGTTGAATTTGCTTCAGTGGTTTCAGAGCAGAAGATGAAAATGTGATTTTTCCCATAGGGTCCAATGTTGAACCTAAGTTCCATGCTGGCGGCCATGTTTTTTATCGGATCGGAACGAAATGAGCAATCTTTGTAAAGGACTTTTAGTACATCATTCCAGTAAAGTTTGGTTGAATTTGCATTAGTGGTTTCAGAGGAGAAGATGAAAATGTTATTTTCCCATAGGGTCCAATGTTTAAACCATGTTCCGTGCTGGCGGCCATGTTTTTCGTCGGATCGGAAAGATATCAGCAATCTTTGTTAAGGACCTTTAGTACATCATTCCTGTAGAGTTTGGTTGAATTTGCTTCAGCTGTTTCAGAGCAGAAGATGAAAATGAATTTTTCCCATAGGGTCCAATGTTAAACCTAAGTTCCACGCTGGCGGCCATGTTTTTTATCGGATTGGTAAGAAATGAGCTATCTTTGAAAGGGACCTTCCATACATCATTCCTGTAAAGTTTGGTTGAATTTGCTGTAGTGGTTTCAGAGGAGAAGATGAAAATGTGATTTTCCCATAGGGTCCAATGTTAAACCATGTTCCGTGCTAGCAGCCATGTTTTTGTCGGATCGGAAAGATATGAGCATTCTTTGTTAAGGACCTTTAGTACATCATACCTGTAAAGTTTGGTTGAATTTGCTTCAACTGTTTCAGAGCATAAGATGAAAATTATTTTTCCCATAGGGTCCAATGTTAAACCTAAGTTCCGCGCTGGCGGCCATGTTTTTTATCGGATTGGTAAGAAATGACCTATCTTTGTAAAGGACCTTCCATACACCATTCCTGTAAAGTTTGGTTGAATTTGCTTTAGTGGTTTCAGAGGAGAAGATGAAAATGTGATTTTCCCATAGGGTCCAATGTTAAACCATGTTCCGTGCTGGCCGCCATGTTTTTTGTTGGATCGAAACGAAATGAGCAATCTTTGTTAAAGACCTTTAGTACATCATTCCTGTAAAGTTTGGTTGAATTTGCTTCAGTGGTTTCAGAGCAGAAGATGAAACTGGGATTTTTCCCATAGGGTCGAATGTTAAACCTAAGTTCCGCGCTGGCGGCCATGTTTTTTATCGGATCGGAACGAAATGAGCAATCTTTGTAAAGGACCTTGCATACATAATTCCTGTAAAGTTTGGTTGAATTTGCTTCAGCGGTTTCAGAGAATATGAAAATGTGAAAAGTTAACGGACGACGGACGGACGGACGGACGGACTACAGACGACGGACGACGGTTGCCAAGTGATGGCAATAGCTCACACTGACCCTTTGGGTCAGGTGAGCTAAAAATCAAACTAGAAAAAAGTCCAACTTATCAAGACGAGTACCCTTACAATGAAGTACATAAAACATGAAGACAATACACACAGGTACTGTCCGGACAAATGCTCGCAGATACTGACAGCTAGCTAAGGACATAATTTCCGTTGACTATGATATCAAGCCTTCTTACATATGAAATTTCAATTGAAATACTTCTAAATAGATTTGGTATAACAACATCATCAATTATGAAAGAAGAACATGATATTGTCAAATGCCAAATACTGCCAATGTGAAAAATTATTTATATTTAGTTATGGTGTAAAGCATTTAGGAGATGATCAATATTTTTGTCAACAAAAACCAGAAGTAAAGATTTAAAAACAATGCTGTATTTATATCCTTTATGAATAAGTTTGTTCAACGGATTAATAAGTTTGGAAGGACAATTTTTGAATTTATGCGTTTTGTAAATGATATTGCCATAGAAGTTTAGATGTGAAATGCCCTGATGTATAAGAGCCCTGCATGTAGAACCAAATTTTCTTAATAAGTCAATGTAAAATTTAGAGAATGTTTTTATCAATTTATGATATCTAAACCCTTGATGCAGAAGTTTTTCAGTGAGACAAAGATTGGTCGTTGAAGTCGGAAACATCACTACATACTCGTGCTTATCGAACAAGTTGTAAAATGTAGACCCGTAAGAAGGGGCTAACGGAACATCGCCGTCGAGATGGGGAAAATTGACTATAGGGTAGGAGAAATCATCTCTTTTATCATAAACCTTAGAATTTAACTTTCCTTGATTTATTGATATATCAAGATCAAGAAAAGGAGTAGAATCACTGCTGCTATTGGATTTATCTAAAGTAAGTTCTGCAGGATAAATGTCATCTGTAAATTTAGAAAATTCAGGATTATTTGGAGCCAAAATATCGTCCAAATATCTATATGTACTTCAACCTAATTACGAAAGACTTTGAGTGACCCAGAACACACGCTGGCCACGTGTTTGTATTAAGTTTATATTAATGACATAGGTGTTCAGATGACCAAGACTGAAAAAATTACTGTCAATCAAGAAGAAAGCTCCTCCCTTTAAAAAGTGCTTAAATGACCAAGAATGAAATTATTGTCAATCAAGAAGAAAGCTCCTCCGATTAATTATAAAGTGATTTTTAGCACCACCCCAAGGCATATTAACGTGTTATATGCCGATGCATATTATACGGATACTATAAATTCTTTTTAGAATATAGTAAAGTGCTCTCAGCCAATCAGATAACAGGATTTCAGAAAAGTTTAGGTTGACTGGGCAGAGTTACCGGTCACTCATTATTTGATCATTCCAAATCATGAATAGGTACAATAGACCATATACATGGTGATCTTATTAATAGACCAATAATTGTTTTATTGGTGAATGTTCCTACTTATATCTTGGGGCATACAAATTACAAACTATTTGTTTTTGAAAAGTGTTCATCATAAAGATAACTACATGATTATTAATGATTTACTTGATTGTAATTTTTTAACACATAATGTTGGCACTACACTAAAAAGTAGATTTACCCAAGTTCAAAGTTTAAAGCAAACCCCGCCCAGTCAATCGTAAGTTTTATTACAATAAAAGTTATCACACGAGGACGCGGTGTGTCTGTATAAGATCACCCCGACGGTCGGAATCTAGTGGGTGAGCTAATACAGGCACACCAAATCCGTGTGTGATAACTAATTTACACCCCAGCTAATAAATTAAGTGAGGGAAAGCCAACAGAAATTCTAAAAATTATTTCCATGCGTATAATATCATGAAATAAATATTCTATACAATAATAATATATATCCTTATTGTGCCCCATAACAATTCTAACCAGTTCGTGGTGTAATAGGTAATGCGAAAGTCTGGTAAAGGAAACGACCCTGGTTCGATTCCCTCTATTGACGATGTTTTTTTTTCAATGTTTTAAAATTTTTATCTTTGAAAATTCTATGGATATTTAAACATAAAATTTAACTAAGTCCAAAAAACTGAACAGTTCTCTATGTCTGGCCTTTATAAAAATAAAAAAGTAGAAATATCCTTTGTTCTGACTTGGGTGAGATTGCTAGGGTGATCCGACTCGGATCATCCCTGCTAGAACAATAGACCTAAGATGCAAGTATAATTCAGATAAACACAAGGCAAAAATATCTTAAGGGGTGTGTGTAATCATTACTTTAATAAAAAGAAAAGGCAAGGATAACGCATTGGAAGATACAAATAGTGTTTCGGGTTTAAAACCACCTTTTGGTAAATATTTTAAAACTTTTGTGCAGAATAAAACATCAAAACCGTAATATGTACACAAATTATATGACCTTAGAATCAGGATCTTGTGATGATCTCATCGGGAAATCACCCCCCTCCCCCCCCCAAAAAAAAAACAAACAAAAAATGTGATTAAAAATTAAAAATACATACTCATTGTAGCTCATTTTAAGCCTAAGGTTCTATGATATAACATAATATAAAACTATAAGCCAGTATATCTAAATCAATTATTTTAACTTCTTTAAGCTCTAAACCTACATTCTCCATAATGAATAACTCTATGTAATTACATTTATAAAATCCGTTTTATCACCTTCACAGTTTACTAAAGACCTTAATTACTCCAATTATGGCATGCATGGGTGAAGTCAAATTGGGCTAAGTTAGTCTATCTATAGTGTGTATATAATCTTTGATTATTGTAGTTTTTCTTGAGTACTTTACAATATTCTAAATTTATAAGAACATGATAACTCCCTTCTTCGTGATAAGTACTCGCTAACGCTCGTACGTATTCACGAAGAAAGGGATTATCATGTTCTTACATATATATAACAATATGTCCAAGCTACAATTCTAATTAAATTTTCTTACATGAAGAGTAATTATTCATAATGTTGTGAAGATGATATTTGTATTATTTTAATACGTACATTTTGTAAAATTTTTAAAAGAAAGAAGTATACCAATTGTGTATTTAGCTATGTTGTAAACTTAATCGTTGACTAAAATTTCAGTTCTTGGTGTGATTTATGTTCTATAAATTTCTTGATATTGTGTTTGTTTCCTCTAGATGTTGTAGATGTTCTTCATCTGTAAGCTTCGTACTTCGGTTGACACGTTGGGTTTTCAAATGCACATATTACGCAAGAAATTTGACTTAATAAATCAATCAATAAAATGAAAATTGTTAGAGGGAAAGTTATCAAAATTCCTTATACGTTTGTTTA
Organism: Modiolus philippinarum; assembly: GCA_002080025.1. NCBI lineage: Eukaryota > Metazoa > Mollusca > Bivalvia > Mytilida > Modiolidae > Modiolus > Modiolus philippinarum. Next base: position 5,551 of record MJUU01018302.1, on the reverse strand, counting down.
ATCGTACATATTTTTATGCGCAACTCAAGTTTATTCTTTTTAAAACAGAAAAATGATCGACATAACCTTTTGTGATTTTCATTTTAGGCCACCTATCTTAACGATCGACTTTTCAAATTCTCTTTAGACATACTAATATTTTTTTACATAAAATAATAGATTTTCATGCTAACTTACATTTACTATAATTTCATATTTATTTATTCAATCTATTTATTGGGTTATATCATCTAAAATGCATTATATGTCTTGTCCATTTAAAGTGTTACAAAACCACTTTCGAAGGGTCATGCACGTTTTCAAGTATTTGAAGTAGCTTTTATGATTGACATTGGTCCAATTTTATAAGTTATCGATTTCTCTTACTGACCTCAAAAATGACTGCAACGTCGATATATATTTTTGTTGTTCGAATACTTCAGCCGAAACAGAAATCAACGCTTGAATACTGCAGCTACGTAACGTTTTCTACACAAGCAATGCGAAACTCCTAATGATTCCTACAGCACAAACTATAACGGAGCTGAATTAAAACGAACAGCAATAAGTTTTGCAGCAAAAGCAATAGAACTCATAACGATTCCTACACTTATAACAGAAAGACTTGCAGCACAGCAATGAACTCAAAAGCGGGACTCCTAATGATTTCTACAGAACAAACTGTAACGAAACTCTTAACGATTCCAAACAACAACAATAAGCCTTGCAGCAAAAGCAATCGAACACACAACGATTTCTACAGTTATAACAGTAAGTTTAGCAGCACAGCAATGAACTACAGACGTTTCTCACACCAAAATCAATGAGTCTTCCAGCACATAACGATTCTTACAGCAACAACAATTAGTCTTGCAACAGCAATTAGTCGTATGGCACATGCATTAGAACACGCGACGATTCGAAGGACATCAGGAGCACATTGACTACAGCATCAAAATTAGAACCTACAACAATTTCTACAACAGCAAAAAAGAGAGTTATATAGGTTCTTGCGGTTGCAGAATTACAGTTCATGTCGATTCATATGCAGTATAAGGATAAAAGAAAGTTTTTTTTTTTGTTGTTATAATATACATTTTTGTCGGCAAGAAAGTGTTACGGATCCGAAGTAAAAAATTATTAATCATGTTAATATCGTGTATCGTTCTGTAACTGGTTTTAAAGTATATACAGGAAGCAATAATAATCAAATTAGAGGTTGCATGATTTTTAATGAAAACGGTCGGAGGCTAGTGGGTGAGATAATACAGGCACACCACCCAGCTAATAAATTAAGTGGGGGAAAACCGATAGAAATTCTTAAAAATTATTTCCATGCGTATAATATCATGAAATAAATATTTTATACTATCATAATATATATCCTTATTATGCCCCATAACGATTCTAACGAGTTCGTAATGCGAAGGTATAGTAAAGGAAACGACCCTGGTTCGATTCCCCCTATTGACGATGTTATTTTTCAATGTTTTAAAATCGTTATCTTTGAAAATTCTATGGATATTAAAACATAAAATTTAACTAAATCCAAAATACTGAACAGTTCTCCATGTCTGGCCTTTACAAAAAGAAACTAGAGGCTCAGACACTGAGCCTGTATCGCTCACCTGACAAAATGCTGAAGCAGGGTTTTCGATGTTCTGCATGGTGGCCATGTTTTTTATGTGAATTTCCCATAGGGCCAAAATAAACTATGTTCTGTGCTGGTGGCCATGTTTTTAACGAAATGAGCAATCTTTGTTAAGGACCTTCAATTCATCATTCCTGTAAAGTTTGGTTGAATTTGCTTCAGCGGTTTCAGAACAGAAGAAGAAAATGTGAATTTTCCCATTGGGTCCAATGTTAAACCTAAGTTCTGAGATGGGGGCCATGTTTTTTATCGGATCGAAACGAAATGAGCAATCTTTGTAAAGGACCTTCCATACATCATTCCTGTAAAGTTTGGTTGAATTTGCTTCAGTGGTTTCAGAGGAGAAGATGAAAATGTGAATTTCCCATAGGGCCAATGTTAAACTATCTTCCGTGCTGGCGGCCATGTTTTTTATCGGATCGGAACGAAATGAGCAATCTTTGTTAAGGACCTTTAGTACATCATTCCTGTAAAGTTTGGTTGCATTTGCTTCAGTGGTTTCAGAGCAGAAGAAGAAAATGTGAATTTTCCCATAGGGTCCAATGTTAAACCTAAGTTCCGCGCTGGCGGCCATGTTTTTTATCGGATCGGCACGAAATGAGCAATCTTTGTAAAGGACCTTCCATACATCATTCCAGTAAAGTTTGGTAGAATTTGCTTCAGTGGTTTCAGAGGAGAAGATGAATATGTGAAAAGTTTAACGGACGGACGACGGACGACGGACGGACGGACGACGGACGACGGACGCCAAGTGATGGCAATAGCTCACACTGACCCTTTGGGTCAGGTGAGCTAAAAAGTAGAAATATCCTTTGTTCTGACTGGGGTGAGATTGCTAGGGTGATCCGACTCTGATCACCCCTGCTAGAACAAAAGACCTAGGAAACACAAGGCAAAAATATCTTAAGGGGTGTGTGTAATCATTACTTTAATAAAAAGAAAATGCAAGGATATCGCATTGGAAGATACAAATAGCGTTTCGGGTTTAAAACCACCTTTTTGTAAATATTTTAAACTTTTGTGCAGAATAACACATCAAAACCGTAATATGTACACAAATTATATGTCCTTAGAATCTGGATCTTGTGATGATCACATCGGGAAATCACCCCCTCCCCCCCAAAAAAAAACAAACAAAAAATGTGATTAAAAATTAAAAATACATACTCACTGTAGCTCATTTTAAGCCTACGGTTCCATAGTATAACATAATATAAAACTATAAGACAGTATATCTAAATCAATTATTTTAACTTCTTTAAGCTCTAAACCTACATTCTCCATAATGAATAACTCTTTGTAGTTACATTTATAAAATCCTTTTTATCACCTCCACATTCTTTTCTAAAGACCTTAATTACTCCAATTATGGCATGCATGGGTGAAGTCAAATTGGGCTAAATTAGTCTATCTATTGTGTGTCTATAATCTTTGAATATTTTCTTGAGTACTTTACAATATTCTAAATTTATGAGAACATGATAACCCCCGTCTTCGTGATAAGTACTCGCTAACGCTCGTACGTATTCACCAAGAAAGGGATTATCATGTTCTTACATATACATAACAATATGTCCAAGCTACAATTCTAATTAAACTTTCTTACATGAAGAGTAATGATTCATAATGTTGTGAAGATTATATTTGTATCATTTTAATACGTACATTTTGTAAAATTTTGAACTGAAAGAAATATACCAAATGTGTATTTAGCTGTTATTAACTTAATTGTTGACTAAAATTTCAGTCCTTGGTATGATTTGTGCTCTATAAATTTCTTGATATAGTGTTTGTTTCCTCTAGATGTTGTAGATGTTCCTACATATGTAAGTGACACGTTTGGTTTTCAAATGCACATATTACGCAAGTATTTTGACTTAATAAATCAACCAATAAAATGAAAATTGTTAGAGGGAAAGTTATCAAAATTCCTTATACGTTTGTTTAATCGTACATATTTTTATGCGCAACTCAAGTTTATTCTTTTTAAAACAGAAAAATGATCGACATAACCTTTTGTGATTTTCATTTTAGGCCACCTATCTTAACGATCAACTTTTCAAATTCTCTTAAGACATACTAATATTTTTTACATAAAATAATAGATTTTCATGCTGACTTAAATTCACTGTAATTTCATATTTATTTATTCAATCTATTTATTGGTTTATTGGTTTACATCATCTAAAATGCATTATATGTCTTGTCCAAACACTGCAAACGGAAGATAGGGGATATAAAATGGACTCAAGAGCCAATAAAACGCTTGGGGGTATATTTTGGTCACGAGAAAGAAAAGTGTAAGAGATTAAATTTAGAAAAATATTATCTGAAATCTGAAAAATTAGTAAATGATTGGAACAAAAGAAATCTTACTATGATTGGAAGAATTACAGTAGTAAAGTCATTGATTTTGCCAAATATTACTTATTAGCTTCAGTTACCGACATTGACAGTACCTATTTGTCTAAGTTTAAAACACTTATTTATAAATTCATTTGGAACAGAAAAACAGGAAAAAGTTAAACGGAATACACTTTGTCTGGATTATGAAAAGGGGGGTTTGAAAATGATTGATATTGATAATTATATTGATGCAATTAGAATCGGCTGGGTTAAAAAATTAATTTACACAAATGACTGTAATGCAAATTGGAAAATAATACCAAAATACTACTTTAATAAATTTGGGTCAAATTTCATTATTTTTAATATGAATTTTGATAATTTAAATCTTATTAACGGAATTAAAGATGTACTACCAGATTTTTATTTACAAATCGTTAAAGCATGGATAAAGGCAAACCAAATTGACAAATCAGAACCAACAAAAATGAAAGATATCAGGCAACAAATAATTTGGGGGCATAAATTCATTAAGTTAGGGGGGAAATCTTTGATCTATCCAAATTGGATCAAAGACAAAATAGTTTTTGTTAATGATCTAATCGACAGTCAAGGTAGAATTTCCCAGGTTTATATAATGAATAAACTTTCAACTTTATCAAACTGGTTTTCGGAATATTCAAAATTGATTAAAGCAATTCCGGTGAAATGGGTTTCTGTTTTAAAACAAGAGGATTCTTTCAAAACCATAGTGCAAACAAACACAAAATTATATTTGGAAAATATCAAAAAACAAAAATTTGACTTGGAGAAGATGTCTTCAAAAGAAATTTACAATATATTGAGGTTAAAAGTACATGAGAAACCATTAGGATTTTCAAAATGGCAAACTCGGTTACAAATCGAAGATTTGTCTTTAAAATTAAAGTATACTTTGCATTTTATATTTACTATCTTGTGGACGAATAAACTTAAAATCTTTCGGTGGAAACTTCTTCTGCATTTTATTTTACCCTGTAAATACCTTTTAGAAAAATGGAAAGTCACTGACAATAATGAATGCAATATATGTAATGTAACAGAAGATTACGAACACTTTTTTATTACTTGCACCTATTATAAATTATTTTGGAAAAAAATCAAAGACATTCTAAATAAATGTAAGATCGGATTACACGTTATAGATATGAATTTCCTGGTATTTGGCTATAAAATTAATTGTAGAAAATATGATGGGCTAAATCTCTTTTTAACGGTTGTATTGTTTGAAATTTATAAATGCCATTATATTTCAGACCTTAAAACAAAGAATATAAATGTTTTCGATTTGTTTCAGAAAGAATTTGAAGAACAATTGTATACTGACCCGATAAAAAAATATTGGATGACCCTTTTATTAAGAATCTACGAAAAATATTAATTACAAATTAAAGCGAATAGAGAGGGGAGCGAGGCGTCCCTTAAGGACCAAGGACACCCGGACAACTTGAATCCAGTGCCAAATGAGCTGTTGTCTCGGTGCCCTTAGACTTTGGGGACGACGGCTCTTATCCTTATTCTTATCTTTATTTATCA
>MJUU01018300.1:235868-290103 GCA_002080025.1 Modiolus philippinarum | reverse complement strand
TGAATATCGAACGAATATCAAACGGTAAAAAATTACCGTTTGATATTCAGTTTGATATTCATAATTCTGAATGTCGAATATCGAACGTCGAATATCAAACGTACTTGATCCCGTTTACAAGTAATATTACATTCAGTCCAATGGCGTTGTGATAGGAACCAAAGTGGGCCCTAACATTTCTTGTCTATTTGTTTGCTACCTTGAGAAAATAATGAATTTAAAGAACTCGTATCCCAGAAACTTTATAAAAGTTACATTGATGATGTCTTCGGTTTGTCGGAGCGATGTTTTCGGGATGTCCTCTGACACGTAAGATGACCACGAGTCTTTCATTGACAATGTGTCCTCGTACCATCCAGCCATCAAATTCACCTGCAATATTACCCAAGACATTCTTTCAGTTGTACAAGTAAGGATGGACTTATTTCAACTTCAGTGTTTTACAAACCGATAGACGCCGACTAAGTTTCCTGAGAGACCAGACATGAGGCTATGGAAAAGAGGGTGTGAAACACTAATGACTGGGTCCGTTTGTTTCTAAAAACAACACTCATAACGGAGCTATCAAAAAATTGTTCGCAACTGAAATCGATGGTTTTCTAAGATAAGTTTTCCAAGATTTGCTCCCTATTCCAAGAGCTTTACTCCTCGATATTAAATGTATGCTGTTGGTTTTAAACATGTAACACGTGGGCGAGAAATGTTTAAGATTGTGTGATCGGTTTGTTGAACATTAACAAAGCGTTATCAAAGGCAAAGATTGATCTGTAAGGGACTGACCAATTAACTCGAAAGTGTGTGTGCGTGTGTGTGTGTATGTGGGGGGGGGGGTTTACGTCAGTTGGTTTGCTTTCTCTCGTTCTTGCAGGTCTATGGTTTAACTTTTCAGTAACAATTGAAGAGAAGAAAGTTACAAATTTGGGCCATCCATTCTGTTCCTTTCAATTCTTGATTAGCTCTTTTCCATTTTTTATTCTGTATATTTTTTTACCTTTTTTACCTTATAAATTGTGGCTTATTTTTACTATTTGTAATTTGTTTATACACGAATTTGATCATTGCCAACCCCATAACCGCTTACGCCTTGCACTTTACCTCGATTATGATTTTTTTTCTTATGTTACCACAATATTATTTAAAAAAAACAAAATTCAACATCAAACGGGAATTTACATGTGTTTCTATAAGCTGTATAACGGGTGTAAAAGAACGAATTAAAGTTTCTTCCTAATCGAGTCTTTCGAGTTTTTATCCCTTGTTATAGTTTGTAACTATGAATGTTTTTCTATGTCGTTACATTTATTTGATGGTTGCAGAACAGACTCTTTCTTGTAAAAATGATCAAAACACATGTCAAAACCACAAGCCAAAACGTTCAAAGTGGCCATTATCTGCATCGAAGTCAATAAAACTGTCTCAAGGGCGGTTTTATTTCACGATAATTACCACTTTTTCTTATTTTTATTTCATTGAGGAACCATGGTATACTTTCACATTCCGCAAACTATTAGTAAATGGTTTTATTGTCTTATGAATGTTATCCCTACGTTGCATTTTAAACTTAATTGCAGTTTTGAGCGTTTAAGATGTAAAAACCACCGACAAAATATTAAACAATCATCATAATGGTTTTGAAACTGGATACATTAAACCACAGTCAGGCAATACGAAGGATAATGCCCAACATTATCACATAATAATAACCGCTTGACATTTTAACATACATTAATATATACCACGTGGAAAGATTTCAACCAATAAAAAGAAATAAATTTTTACTGGTATGAAAAGATATGTGATATCCTCAGTTTTAAGTCTAATTATCTGTCTATATCCCCGTCTGGCACCCCCTTCCCAACGGGGGGATCACTGAACATATATTTTGGTACGGTAGGCAGACAGTAAAATTTAAACCAACCCTATTCATATATTTTGCCAAGGTAAAAAGGGAGACCCTTTCATATATTTTATGGAATTTTGCAACTTACATGTATTCATATTAATGTAAAGATCATATGGATAATGTCATTTTACTAATCTGAATATTAATTTTGCTCTTATATATTGGATGTTTAAATTTGCAACCTTATGATATCTCCAAAGTGAAATTCAGACCTATTGAAATATTTATTCTGATATTTCTAAACATTGTCATATGTATAGACCTGAAAAACGCCCCTTTTGGGCTGCACATCCGTACCTACCTTTATATAGGAAATTACCCCCTCCCCCGAGTAATCCGACCAATTACAAGGACACCGAAATTATCATGCATTCATCAGAATGAAAGTGACATTAAAAATGAATATTTGTTTAGCTGCATCACCTGGTTAACTGTAACATATTCTTAATTCTGCATTCTGTATTCCGAATTCTGAATTCTGAATTCAGAATTCCTCAAAACGATGTCCCTTCTCGGCTTTCGTAGTAACTGAATAAATGAACTAATTCCGAATTCCGAATTCTGAATGCCGAATTCCGAATTATAGGTGAGCCTTCTCGGCCTTCGTACTGGAGTTCTCTACTCAGCTCATTGGATTTATTTCTTAAAAGTAACAACTCTACTTGTTGCAAGGTAAAGTTCAACTGCAATTCTTCAACAAATTGTTGCAGTGTGGTATGATTTCGCAATAGTTCTTCATAGCTGTGTTCAAAATACTGGCTCTCATTGCAGCTATGTCCAGTTTGTTGCGCAAACAATCTTAACTTATCCTGCAGTTGTGATGCAGTACATTCAACATTTGGTTTGTATCGTGGCGTAGTTGTTCCACCTCATGGTGCAATGAATCCATGCGGTTTTGTTGTTTTGTTTTTGCGTCAAAAAAATCGGACACTGTGAGATACTGATTACTTAATTGTGTCTGTCCAGCAAGTATCCATTTATAGCTGACAAAAATGAAAGATCAAAATATGTTTCTTCACTGTGCCGATTTGCAAACTGAAGTAAGAAAACTTATTTCTTTGTTTTTTTTTTACATTATATATATAAGCTATGTTCATATCGTTCTGTCATTATATTAGCACTAATGTTAGAAACAAAAACATTTAGATCCCTTCTGTGAAATCAAATCAGTGTCATGACTTTACGAGTAGCCCTTTAACAGATAGTACATGTAGGTGCGTAGAATCAACAAAATAAGATGTTAAACAAATCATACGTATTTAATATTAGACAAAATTATCGTTTTTTTGATCTATAGGTATCAAATCATATTAAACATTGTCATCTTTAGATAAATCAACTGGGCTTGTGTAAATTAAGTGAGTCAATCTTTGTTTTGGTTGGAACTGAAACGCATACTTGACATATGTCTTCGAATGAGTCTTAGGACTACGACATGTTCTCATGTCTAATTCTAAGTTGGTTCATCGATTGTGTGGTTTGAATACCTCTAAAACGTGATACACTCTTTCAGCTTCAGATATATAGACGATGTACTTTCTCTTAATAACCCAAGATTTAAAGAATATTTACATCGTATCTACCCCATTGAACTTGAAATTAAAGAGACAACCGATACACCAGATTCTGCTTCATACCTTGACCTTTTGTTATACATTGACGAACATGGACGTCTGAAATCTAGATTATACGACAAAAGTGATGATTTTGACTTTCCAATTGTGAACTTTCCCTTTCTCTGCAGCAATATACCTGCATCCCCAGCATATGGAGTATATATTTCACAATTAATTCGTTACTGTAGCGCGTGCAGTACATACAGTGACATTGTGGAAAGAGCAAAAGCACTGTCACAAAAACTGCTGAGTCAGGGATATGTTCAGCCTTTGTTACTTTCGTCCCTTCAGAAATTCTATGGCCGTCACCACGACACCATAGATAGATATGAAATGTCAGTGTCACAAAAAAAAACTGACATTTTCAGCTAGATTCGCGTCTTCCCTGATTTGACATTACCGGTTTTGACTTTACCCTGGATTGACCCACTGACAGTGTGACGGGTGCTGTGCACAGAGCAGGACATGCTTACCCTTCCGGTGCACCTGATGTCACTCTTGTGTTTATTGAGAGTTCACACTGTTAGTGATTTGGTTTTTTTGTGTTGTATATGTAGTGTTCGTGTGTTTTGTGAGCATGTGGTGTCTTTGGTCTTCCGTCTTCTGGTGTTCTTGCTTTTGCCTTGTCTCTGGACTTTGATTTGTGTAATCTTGTGCTTTGTTCCTTCGGTATTCTACTGCCGTTGTTTTTTAAAATAGTACCTAAGTTTTGCGCTTTTTTATATTTCATTTTGGTATAAATATTATTTCATTATTACTTAAACTACACTTTTTTGCACCAAAATAGTAAATTTCTCTACGGAAATTTTTTGTCGCGTCCGTCACCGAAAAAAAGTTATTTTACTTTACGAAAAATCAATAAATCAGTACATGGAAAAGGAATCACTAATTAATTAACACCGTTGAACTAAGGACGATTTATATTTAATCTATTTAGAGAGCTTCAGGTTAACATTTTATAACAGAATTGTCATGAAGGAAAAATTGCAGGAAATCAATTTCGTAAATAGTTTGTTTTTATTTGGATTTTTTTTTCTATTTCATCTATTTTCATTTTATATAAATGTTATATAATCTGAAGAACACACCATATCCTAAAGGTCAATCCTTCAAAATAGTAAGTCTTTTATGACATTATTCTTGTAGGCAATTGTATAGATGTACTCTTGTTGTGAATTCTCACCTCTCAACTCTCCAGTATATATTTGATGTCGGTTTTCAGTTACAACAGTTGATCTTGATTTTACATGATTCAAAAAGACGGAAACGCCTACGATGTTCAAAAACACAATTAGTTGCTACCATCCACCAGGAAAATGCACAAAAACACCAATTAAAAGGCAAAAGAGAACTTAAACAGCGATAGGAACTCGGGATAGCCGGACTTGAAACCAACGCTAGCAATTAAAGCGGTAGGTTTAAACCGGTTTATGTGGAAACGAACCTCCCATTTCTTTATTCTGTTTCCCTATAGCATAATAATAATACAAATTAATCCAAAACAATACGGGACTTTCGAGATAGGAACTCTCGTGTGACTGAAGGCGGAAACGATCCCCTCAAATACCAGTAAAAAGGATAACTGGAAACCAGACCTATTGAATTTAAATATAAACCACCTAAAAACTATATTTGAAAAAGATACTTATAATTTGTCCTACATGACAATTATTTAACTAAATTTTAATTGACGAAAAACAATCTAAAGCGATACAAATAGATTAAATAATATCACCCTTAGCTCAACAGTCTTCCTTAATTAGTGATTCCCTCTCAAGGTATTGATGTATTGAGTTTTTTCGTATAATAATAGACTTGTTTCCGCAATGAACACGACTTAAAAGTCCCGTATTGGACTACTTACTCCTAGACCACTATCTTGAAAAGGAAAGAAAGTGAACATTTTTTATTAAAGATGGACCAAGGAGTGCTAGACGCCAAGTCTTCTGGTAAAACACTGTCGCACTACGGAAGAAAATCAAAGTAAAAACTCCCCAAAGGGTTTGGTAGAGAATCGTCAGGTATTTCAGTATCAGAGATAGATGCCAGTATACCTGATAATCTTCAGGTCATTGGATCTCAAAGCCATTTTAACGGATTCATGAAGAATATCCTGTCAATATCCCCTATAACGTAAGGATTATAAGTACGTCCAAATTTGTCTGGATTTTTTTTTCATCATTTTTGGCATGTATTTACAACATTTTCATAGTAACGGGGATAAGAAATACTTAGTAATAAGCAAATTACAAGTCACGCCAAATTTTGATTTCATATGTTGATCTCTCCTATAAAACTTCTTAAATCTATTTAACATTTTATGAAATCTGTAACGTGGTTGTAAAAGTTTGGATGTGATAGTAAGTTTACGTTCATTCAAAGGCATATCCTACTATTGTTTCGTCGCATTCTGCTACTGTTTTGTAATTACTTTATGACGTCTCAAAATTCCCGCGAACTTAGCTTTAATATTGTGTCATTCATTTATGACATTGCAAAATTCCCGCGAATTTTTCCCGGCACATGAACCGACGTAAGGGTCAGCTCTAACACGTACAGAATAGTAAGTAAGTAAGTAAGTAAGTAAGTAAGTAAATGCTGTATTTAGAGAGGATGGCTCAATTAGAACTTGTCTAATTTTCATTGAGGCCCTCTTATAAACATGCAAAAATATCGATAATGCAAATATAAAATATTATAATATACATATTAATATCATATTAAGATATTAATTCAAACTACTGAAGAGTCTCCAGTGTCCAAGAAATAAGAAAAACAAGATTATTTAAATGATTCCAGGCCTTAACAGGTTTTAATACAATATGGTAGATTATTCCACAACTTGATTGCCGAGCAATTGAAAGATCTTTTATAAAAATTGGTATCTGATCTCGGCAAAAACAAGTCATTTTTCGAAGCAGATCTTAAGTGATAATTTTGATTGTCTTCATATGTAGATATAAAATTTCAGGAACAATTTGATTTACTATTTTAAACATTAAAATCAATTTTTGATAATTTACTCTATTTGTAAAAGATAACCATTTCAACGACGAAAACATTAAATTGGATGGAAATGACATGTCACTATAGTATACAAAAAAATGAAGATTTAAAATTCTGTCCGAATATTTTTAGGTATACTCCCCCAAACAGTAATCTACAGGTATGTATGGTAATATATAACTATTGTAGAATAGCTGTTTTACATGTGCTGGGAGATACTCTTTGATTTTATGCAAAAGAGATATTTTAGATGATATTATTTTACATAAAAAAAAATATTCGATTTACCTGTTCTTCCCAGCTTAAATTTTCATCTACGTATACACCAAGTAATTTGATTGAATTAATATTTTCAAGAATGTTCTCATTTATTTGAATATTTAACCCTGTTAACTTGGCAAGTTTTTCTTTTGAGCCAAGAGTCTTACACTTAGTTTTTTGTGCGTTTATTTTCATGCTATTATTCTGGCACCATTTTTCAATATTCTTAATATCATTTTGTAAAGTATCATTTATATATTCAATGTTTTTATCATGACAATGTATAGTTAAATCATCTGCATATAAATCCAAATCAGATTTTTCAACTTAAGTGGCAAGTCATTAATATAAATTATGAATAAAAGAGGTCCAAGAACTGATACCTGAGGAACACCATATCTTATTTCATTTCATTTAGATTTGATATTGCCAAAATAAATTTCTTGTTGTCTATGACTTAAATATGACTTTAGCCACCCCAATGCCTTTATTCTAACGTTATTTAGTTTAATTTTATCTAGCAATATTTCATGATCAACAACATCAAAAGCTTTACTAAAATCTATAAAAAAAACATTACCAACTATTTTACCATCATCAAGATGTTTAAACCATTCATCTACTACTTTTGTTAGAGCAGTCTGATATGAATAACCAGGGCGGAAACCTGATTGCGCAGTATGCAGTAATTTGTTACTATTTAAGAACTCATAAGGCTGGGAACAAATATGTCTTTCAAAAATTTTAGAAATGGTACATAAAATAGAAATTGGACGATAATTTGAAGGAATATCTTTTGCACCTCCTTTATATATGGGGGACACTCTAGCATGCTTTAATGTGTCTGGAAAGCAACAACTATCTATGCTTTTATTTATAAAGAACGTTAATGAAGGTGTTATTATTTCTGCACTTAGTCTTTTTTAATATTCTTGGGCCAATTTCATCTAGACTTGCTGACTTATTTACATTTAAATGTTTTAATTGCTTGTAAACATCGGCAATAGAATTAGGTTTTTTTTTGAAACTTTTATTATCATTTAATAATTTGTTATAATTACAGTTTTCTAGCAAAGTAAAATCAATAGAGGAAACATCATCTCCAACAAGTTTCTCGGCGACGGAAGTGAAGTAGTTATTTATAATAATAACAATGTCTTTAGGGTTGTGAAAGTCATTGTTTTCATATTCCAACGTTTTCTAATTTGGGATTTAATCTTTGATACTTTTCCGCAGTGATTTGCTATTTTTAGCATTAGATATGGCATTTTGATAAAAGTCCTTTTTGGGATTGTTAATTAACGAACTTGTCTTATTCCGCCAGGTCTTAAAATTATCCCACTCTTTTAAAGAATGGTACATATTTCTGTAACGAATTGCAGATTGAATTTCCTCATTGAACCATTCTGTTTGCTTATTAGACTTCACTCGTTTAATTCTTATTGGTGCATGACTGTTGATAACTTGTATAAAAAGTTCATACCAGATACACATGTACTTAAAGCAGTATTAATATCACTTTCCATTTCAACGATATGAAACGGGGTTTGTGATAAATCAGACAGAAATGCCTCTTCGCTAAATCGTTTAAAACATCTATATTTCAATCAACCAAAATAAAATGGTATAGTTGGTCAAAATTAAAAGATAAAAAAAACACAAAATGTGTACAAATTAAAAAACACATAAAAATGACAAAAATAGAAAGAGAGGGAGGGAAGACTGCCCAACGTTTCGGCCTATATGGCCTTCGACTAGGGGACTACCGGGCTAAATACGGAGAAAAGATCTTTTCTCCGTATTTAGCCCGGTAGTCCCCTAGTCGAAGGCCATATAGGCCGAAACTTTGGGCAGTCTTCCCTCCCTCTCTTTCTATTTTTGTCATTTTTATGTGCATTTTGTGTTTTTTTATCTTTTAATCGTGGCCAACTATACCATTTTATTTTGTTTCATAGTTAATTTGTGGCCATCGCACAACATATTTATATTTTTATATTTCAATTATATGTGACTACCTCTTTTTCTTTGACATTAATTTTACGGTTTATATATATTGGGTAATGATCACTAATTGCATATATTTTAACGTAGGATTTGGATATATTTTCAGGGTTAGTTGTATAAATGTGATCAATAAGAGTCTCTGATGTTTCACAGACACGCGTGGGACTATCAATCATTTGTGTAAAGTTAAATTCAACAACCAGATTTTTCCATTTTTTGTTATCATTTTTACTTAATCGATATTAAAATCCCCCATCAAAATTACTTCTTAGCCCTCTGAAATACAAAATGTAGCTTGTTAAAGTTCATCTTCAAAAAGATCTACCCAAGACTGAGTTGAATCAGGTGGGCGATGAATAGTACAAATAAGAAAAGGTTTAGATTTCAATAGAGTAACTTCAATCCACAATGTTTCCAATTCACTGATTGATAAATCTGACTGCTGTTTAGCTGAAATGGATTTTTTTACATAAACTAATATACCCCCTCCACCTTTATTGCAGCGGTCTATCCTATATATTTGGTATCCTGATGCACTACACTCCTCTTTTCTGGTATCGGGTTTCAAAAAAAGTTTCAACTAAACCAAATATATCAATGAATTTGCTGTTTGTTTTAATAAGATTTCTTTTTTTCCTCCATCTTGGACAAAATATGTCTAACATTAAGACATAGAGCATTAAATCCTTTACCTTTCAAACCGAGACAGTGTTTAAAAGCGTTATTGGGTATAGAATAATTTAAACTGTAAGAATCACAATTGCTTTCAATACAAGTATCTTTAAAACTATTTAAAATATGTTTGTTTTCAGTATTTTCAGAAATAAAGGGGTCATTTCAACATATACACGACGATGCATCACAATTAGGACATATGTTTTCTAATATGTCAAAAGAATTATAGTTTTTTGTTTTTTTTTTGAGTTTGACTTAAATTAGTACCATTCAATTTGAACACATATTGTGACGCATCGGCTATTTGCTAATAGGAATGACAATTTCTATAATGATGACCATAAAATCCACAACTCAAGCAGTAATCTTTGCTACTGACACCTTTGTTACTATAATTTTTTTTTTACATATTTGTTAAAATTTCTGAACAATCTAATTGTACCATAATTGGTTAAATGAATTTTGTCGTATTCATACAAATCCTAGGCTTGTGAACCTTACGCAAGAAAACTTCATCTTGGGGTATCACTGTTACATTTTAATCAAAGCATAGAACACTTATTATAAAATAACAACTTATTTAAATTTGAAACATCACATTTACGTCTTGGTAAAATACTAGAGACAAGTACTTTTCTGCATTTTGACTTTATATATTTAATCATTTTTCTATTTACTGAAAGAAACAGTCGTTTGTCAATTCCATTACTAACATCATTACCACCTACGCCTACGCATAATATTACTGTTTCAAATGACGAAACGTCTAAATTGTATCGAATGTCATCCTAAATGTCTTGAACTGTAGATCCTCTGTGCGTCCACACCTTTACATTACTGTTCAATTTCGATGGATCTATATCTTTTAAATTAGAACTGCCAATGATTAAGTTATCGTTGCCGCTTGTAACATTTGTTTGGTCAACTGATTTGTAGTTTAAATTGGTTTTCACGTTCTGATTTTTAAACGTATAGAATGAGTGTTCATTCATAAGGTTATGGCTACATTTGCATCTATTTCAATAACTGCAGTACCCAGTGTTTTGATACTGAACACAAGGTTTCGAATTGATTGTCTATTATTTTTGTAGTCATTATCAGCTTTATTATCTAAATGTGCGCTAACTTTTGACGCAATTGAATTTTGAGCTTCCTTTTCCTCCCTTACTTCTGTAATTTACTAAAGATTGAACAATGTGTTTTAATTCTTTACTTGGATTATTTTTCTCGTCTCGGACATTTTCTGAATCAATATCTTTGCGCGATTTTGCAGTGTTGTAAACTTTTTCTTCATAAGTTTCATTTTTTTCCGAATTTTCCGACTTCGTTTTTTTTCTAACCTCATTTGCAAGGCATCAATCACTTCCATCGAATTTGTATTTTGATTAAAAATGTCAGTTTTATTTAGCTCTAAGGTGTTTATTCTCTTGCGAAGATCTTCGATATATCGGACGTTAGTCTGCTTTTCAGCTTAAAGCACTTTTACATTTTGCGAAAATTTTTTGATCTGTATCTCCTTGTTCTTTACATCTCTTTTCAAATCGGTCATTGATTTATCTTTATTTTTATTTTCTTTCAGTGCGGTATTCAGTTTCATTTTTATAACTTCATTGTCTTCTTGTACTTTAAGATGATGAATGACAGGATATGAGTAAATGCACATGAGACAAAGTCTCTACAAATACATGGTACAAAACAAGCAAAGGAACAACGCTTTCATTGTTGTTCTTCATCTTGAAGTCACCATGAGGCCTTCAACAATGAGCTTCGCTCATACCTCATAGTAAGGTCAAGACGGCCCCTAGCTCAGGTTTGAGCGGAATTCTTTTTTTTTTCTAATTGTCGAGCAACGCTACATCCATGTCTTCATTGGTCATGGGTGCGGGATTGTAAACAAACATAGAGTTCGCTTTTCACAATTTTCCTGTATTTTTAATTTGCTTTTTATTTTATTTAGCCGTTTTTGATAGGAATCCTCAATTTCTTGTGACTTTACAACAAGTTTATAAATACGATCCCTTAAATCACTTGTCTCCCGCAAAAGTAATTCGATCTTGTCATTATTGATATCCACCTTTTGCTTTAATTCTTCATTTTTGTTACATATTCTATCAATAAAACTACTATTCCTACATCTAACATTATAATTGCCACAATTTAAACATATATACCTGAGTTTACCTGCATTGATCACACAAAAAAAATACCCGGGTAACAAAGAACATATATTATGTACCTAACCATTACAAATATCACAATTTAACTTTTAACAATCTATACAACTATTACACACATTAAACATTTAGTCTCAATTTGCTTGACTACTGTTTCATCTTTGTCTGAAATTTCATTTTCATCTGCTGTTTCCGGTTTATAATCTGGTCCCCTATTCTTCTCTACGTGTTCCACATCAAGTATTGATTATATTGCTTTTGTCATATTGGTGCCCTGTTGTTGTTCGGAACTTGTGATAATATCTTTCATGCTATTGTCTTTGTTTTCGGTGAATTGAGCGTATTATTTCCTAAATTTGACAAACTTTGAGAAATCATTTCAAATAAATATTTGTTCATTTGATCGAAATTCACGGGCTTTCCATTAAGTGTATAATCTTTCATTACATTTAGAATGCTAGGAATATGATCCGAGATAAAAAAAAAAAAAAAAAAAAACAACATCCATCCTTTTACCATTGATTGACAAGGTCGATGTTGTGTGGTACATTTTCAGAGTGTAGTAGTTTAATTTCACATTACGGCCGATAGTATCCAGTCCATCACCTTTAACTGTGTACTGATCTTCTACATTTGCATTTCACTTTTTGTCAAACACCTTTTTGTCGCCCATTAAAATGCTTCATAACTACTTGCACTGAAGATAATACGGAGCCCGTCCAGTCATCTTGTAATGGAAATGTTCCCTTTATGTTGCATCTAGCTTTTTTAAGAGACTTTGTTCATTAAGTACATAATCTTTTGTAGTTGTTTTGTTTGTAAAGAGTTTTAGCTCCATGGACGTCGCCATATTAAAGAATAATTCGTTGTTACAGACGTTCTGTGTCTAGGTTACGGCCCAACACACCAACACAAAAACCGGCGTTTTTCAAAGTAAAATCAATATCTGTGGATTCGATATATAAAACACCGAAAAATCCTACCAGATGAGAGATTAAACCTTGAATTTCCCGCTGAATAAATTTCCCCTTCCTTCATTCTGTTTTTCCACCAATTTAAACAAAAATGTTTGGAGAAACAACGGAGCAAATTTCAAGACATCCATCTTGCTCGACGTCACAATCAATATCGAAAACGGGCGCATTTAAATTAAACACTCTGTAAACCGTGCACTTCATTTAATAATTTGCCAAGAATTGTATTGTTATTAAATGGCAATTGTTTGTGCAATTTCAAAGATACCTTTAAACTTGTGGAGATACAGTCAAATGAATAGATCTTTTAGGTAGTATACTTTTTTGTTATTTCCACCGTCAACTCGCCAACACAAATCGATAAAAGGAACGAAAATGATAAAAATATAATTTGGCAAACTTCGAAAGACGTCGAATGAGTTCATATTATTTAAATATCATTATTACAAAGAAAATAAGACAGTAAATACCTACAATGGCCAAAAATTATAAAAAAGCGCTTTTTTTTATTCCCGCCATTTCGGTGTTGACATGTTTTTTTGCAAATATCCTTTTCCCTGATTCTGTGACCTATTTTTTTATTTACTTAATCCGCTGGGGATGTTAGTCTCTGTCTTCTGTGAAAATATTATCAAATTATTATTGGTCAATTTTTTGTTTTGCGGTCGGCGGTTTCGTCATATTCCGAGTACCCGACAAAAATGGCAAGAACTTGAAAATTGACCCGCTTAGACAAAAAAATTGCATATTTTTTCCGTTAATGTTAATGATTGCTCTTGTACACACCATCAAGAATTAAAAAATAATTCCAATTCATTCGAAACGAAATATATAGGAGTAATATAGGCCAAATAGTATATTATCGATACCTACAAAACAGGTAAATAAAGATGACGTCATAGCTGTAAAACTAAGTCGGTGACCGCCTAATTTTTTTAGCTTAATTTAAAGCTTTGTTCATTAATAAAGTACAGATGGAATATCAAGATTTCATTGAGAGTTTGAATAGTAGGATTTGTCTTTAAGTCGTCAGAAGTAGAACAGACGCGTGCATATTGTACCAGTTGCGATATATGCATCCCTGTAGAATGGAGCTAGAGGAACGTCGCCGTCGAGAAAAGGACATGAGTATAGTGAAATCAAAGTCGTCTCTAAAGTCAAATGCCTGTATTTTAGTCTAACTTATGCCAGAGTCAATGATGATAATTATCTAGATCCTGAAAAGGCAGTGTTTGGAATCATTGTTTGCTTATTAAGTTTGAGTTCTTTTGGGTAGATGAGGTTGTCATAAATTGAAAACTGGAGATTGTCAATAGTAAGAATATCGTCAATATGCCTGCTGTTATCATTGAAAATAGAAAAAAAGTTTATCACGTTTTTGTTTCATTCCATTTTGTAGTTTTTTTTCTTGAAGTCCCGTTCGTCTATAGAAAAAATCTGCCATGAAAGGCGCACAATTTTTACCAATGGGAATTCCAATGTTGATAAACAATGTTATAAAAACGAATAACTAAAGGCTCTCAAGAACCTGTATCAATCACTTGGTGCTTGACTTACAAATACAATTTGTTAAAGAGCCTATAGTTAAACCATAGTTCCATTATACGCTAGCTGTAGTTTAAGGTTATAAAACCTTTGTAAGTATTCCTCTAAGGGTCCAATGTTAAACTAAGTTCCCTATCGGCAGTCACATTGGATGAAGTTGGAACCTGAAAGATATTTTTTCCTTGCAGGGGACCACATAAAGACTATTGTGACCAAGTTTAGTTCTAGTGGCTCATCAGTTTCAGAAAACAATGTATGTTCCCATTGGATCCAATGTTTAAACTATATGTTCCCCACTGGCGGCCTGTAGTTTTTTCTTGAAGTCCCGTTCGTCTATAGAAAAAAATCTGCCATGAAAGGCGCACAATTTTTACCAATGGCCGCCGGAGGGGGACATAGCTTAAAATTGCACCTTATGGGAAAACATATTTATATTCTCTGAAACTGCTGTGTCAATTGGAACCAATAGGATATAGGAACCTGATAAACATGTTGAATATAGGAACCTGATAAACATGTTTTCGCAGGGGACTAGTCAATGACACTTGAGGCCAAGTTTGGTTTCAATTGGCTAAGTAGTTTCAGAGAAGATCTTGAATTTATATTCCTATTTGCTGCCATTTGGATGAGTAGTTTCGAAGAGGATCTTTGAATTTTTCCAAAGGGTCCGATGTTAAAACTATGTTCCTCGCTTGTAGCCATCTTGGTTATAGCACGGACCTCAAAAACACCTTTTTCGTAGGGAACACCTATAGATTATTGTGGACTATTGGTTCCAATTGACACAGCAGTTTCAGAGAATATAAATATGTTTTCCCATAAGGTGCAATTTTAAGCTATGTCCCCCTCAGGCGGCCATCTTGGATATAGCACATATCTTAAAACACTTTTTTTTTACAGGAGACCACTATAGACTTTTGTAGCCACGTTTGGCTCAATTGGCTAAAAAGTCTCAGAGGAGAATATCTTTGCATCTGTTTTCCTGAAGGGTACTATATTAAAACTATGTTCCCCGCTGGCGGCCATCTTGAATATAGAGGGGACCTTATAAACTTTTTTCTGGCAGGAGACCAATCAATGACACTTGAGGCAAAGTTTGGTTCCAATCGGCTAAGTAGTTTCATAGGAAATATACTCATGGACAAAATAATCTGTGCAATGGAAAATAAACAATATTTCTTTAATTCCACTGGGTATTGTTATGATATTTGGCATGGTCATACTTTAACACATTCAAAACAATATTGATTTTGGTTTTTAACTTTTTATTGAGTTTTTCGCGCGTTTTCAAGATCTCCGTATTTTCGCCCCCTTCCGACATTTTGTGTAAGTTTGTTTAATCTGATTGGTTTGACCCTTAGCACGTCAGAAAAGATTTGTCTTCCATCAAAGAACATCTTGCTTGATTACCGGGAGCGTCAAAAAAAGGTCAGAATTAGCGCATTTCATATGAAATATACTCATGGACAAAATAATCTGTGCAATGGAAAAAAAAACAATATTTCTTTAATTTAACAGGGTATTGTTAAATTTGAAAAAAAACGTCAGAATAAGCGCATTTCATAGGAAATATACTCATGGACAAAATAATCTGTGCAATGGGAAAAAACAATATTTCTTTAATTTCACTTGGTATTGTTATGGTATTTGGCATAGTCATACTTTAACACATTCAAAACAATATTGATTTTGGTTTTTAACTTTTTATTGAGTTTTTCGCGCGTTTTCAAGATCTCCGTATTTTCTCCCCCTTCCGACATTTTGTGTGTGTTTGTTTAATCTGATTGGTTTGACCCTTAGCACGTTAGAAAATATTTGTCTTCTATCAAAGAACATCTTGTTTGATTACCGGGAGCGTCGAAAAAAGGTCAGAATTATCGCATTTCGAACGTTGATTCACAAACATGAAAAATCTCGTCACAAAATAGTTTTTGTTTCATGAAAACAAGATACAGTCCTAACGTAAACATGTTAAACAAGCAAAAAAAGTATGTTTCCGGTCATAAAGAGATAAGGTGAACACCCCAATAGCTGCTTCCAGACATGCGCAGTAAGTTGCAGATATCCATCATTACTTCCAGACTGCTGTCATGTGTTGAGACCAAACAACTTTAATTGTTTTCAAACTCGTATCGGAGGTAAAGTATCAGCAAATAAGAACCAGTATTTGTCTTGAAACAAAGTCAACATTTGACCTAACATGACAATTTGGGGTTAACACAACTTTAGCACACTTTTCCTGCCAACCTGAACGACCCTTGAATTGTAAACAAATGCAGATTTATGCCATAAAAAAGGCGGTATTTTGCATCGTTTGAATTCACTTGTTGACTAACTAGAAGTTTGCAGTTGAAAACAGTATTTGGAAAGACGCATTAGTTGCTTTTTTAACTTGTTTACCTCTTTATTGGTCAACGATTCGCCAAACATGTCGTTACAATAGGAGGTCATAGTGGCTACTGATTTTGTTTATTCCATTTTGCCAATCCCTCTTATGGTAGGTTAATTCATCGTTATTGTCGCAGCAATGTTGTAAGTGGTCATTTCATGGTAGAGAGAAAGCCTTAAAGTTTGCATATCATAGGTTTCAATGTGATATGATTTTCAAGATAAATTTTTTGACATTTAGAATTGGTGCACACTTTCTTCTGTCCATGAGTATATTTGAATGTATTTTCCCATAGGGTCCAATAATAAAACTATGTTCCCTGCTAGCTGCAATCTTGGATATGCGGGTACATACAGCACCTTTTTTGCAGGGGACCACCCAAGGACCATTTTGTCCAAAATTGATTTCAATCGGATCAGCAGTTTCAGATAAGATCTTTTAATTTGTTTTCTCATAAAGTCCAATGTTAAAATTATGTTCCCCACTGACTGGCATCTAGGATAGAGTGCGGACCTACAAAAAAACCTTTTTCAGGGGACCTCTTAAAGACTAATGTGGATAAGTTTGGTTCTAATTGGCTAAGTACTTTCAGAGGAGAAGATCTTTGAATCTTTTTTTTTTTCAAAGGGTCCAATATTAAAACTATGTTCCTGACTGTCGGCAGTGGATTTAGTGCGGACCTGAAAAAACATCCGTTTTGCAGGGGACCACCTAAAGACCATTGTTGCCAAGTTTGGGTCCAATTTGACCCAGTAGATTCAGAGAGAAGATCTTTGAATGAAAAGCTTACGCCGGACGGACGACGGACGCAAAGTGTTTGCTAAAGCTCACACTAGCTCTTGCAAGATGAGCTAAAATGTTGTCCAGGAAATTATTCCGTGACTTAATCATATCATCGCTAGTCTATGAACAATGATTCTTTAAAGCGATATAAGAAAAGAATCCTTGCCGTTTTTTGTTTTTTTTTGTTTTTTTTTTTTTTTTGTTTTTGCTACAACAATATGCTGATCTCTTAATGATTTCACGTTGTGGAGCTACAACCTAAAAACCTAAATGGATATCTGATACCATTTGCTACGTACACGATTCTCCCCTTTTCCAGTGGCAGTCAAAAGTCGTTGTCCCGGTTGTTCCGTCCACCTTTGTTTCTTTCATTGTCCCAATATAGCTTACTCACTGGAAGTTAAACTCAAACTAATCAATCAATCAATCAACCTAAAAAGTATTTAATCCTCATTGACGTCCCATCCTCACTTAATATTGATTCAATCCGAATGTAATAAATCATATGATTTGATTTTGAAATTTCTAAATTGCAAATCAAATGCAACCAAATGCAACTCCCGACATGCTGAACCTTTTGATAGTTTAAATAAAACCTGCCTCCAATAGTTTTTTTAATATAAAATTCAATTACACATAAACGATCTTTAAAAAGGAAACAAGTCGTGTACGGGTTATTAGATTTTCTTCAAAATTGCAGAAAAGGTACATCATGGTATATTTCCTTCTATCTTTCATTAATCATGATGCAAAGGAAGAAAAAAATTAAAATAATAATAAAAACAGAACATTTTATTAAAAAGGGGTAATACTATAACTCCAATACATGTATAAACGCCAATATTGATTATATGGTTTCCTTTAAAAAAATGCACGGAGGTAGATCTTGTTATGTTGTTCATTTATACCTTGTTACAGAAATTTTTTCTATCTATGACAGCTTTGAGTTATTTGCCAAGAACAGAGATTAATCCCTATTTTCTAATATATGCAATGACGATCACGTTCTTTAGTCCTCAGACTAATCGACCACAATTTCAAAACTGACAAAATTAACGACAAACGAAGTAGGGATTCGAACGAACGCAAATTCATGGCAATAGCTCACATGGTTCTATGAACTGGAAAAGCTAAATCTATGATATATAATTACTGGAAAAGCTCGTTAAAGAACATCCTCAAGCTGACTTTAAGTGTTGATCTCAGATTCATCCTGTTTTAAATTTTTGACATGTTGTTGATAAATTGACAGCATGTCTTAATTGTATTAATAACAAATGAAGCTGGAAACAGTGTTGATTTTGATGAACATTCATTGAGATTTGTGCATTTTCATATTAACCATTCTCAATGTTAGGGCTACTTCACTAAGTTTAGAAAGCGCATCTGTTAGAAAACCTTTTAAATAGTTTGGTAAATTTATATCCCAATATTTTCTGTGATATGTTCTTACGGTGAAATAAAAGTTTTTTTTCACATTTTGCGGGAAACTGAACTCAAATGCAAAAATAATCTATATATGATATAATTATGAAGAATTAAATAAAATTTTGTAAGAATGCTTCTTGATGCGTAAAAAGTAAATGACTTTCTGAAAAGAAATTATGGAATCCATGGGCAAATCTTTGAAATGCTTTAAATGAATTTAACTAGACGATGCCGAAAATCTGACAAAAATTAAACAAAACCATCATATGGAAACAGCCTAAAGGGAGCATGGGTTATAAAAGATGGCATTGGTAGCCAAAAAATTTCATTCTTGCCAGTCTTACTAGAGGTAAACGGATAACCGACGAATCATACGAACGTAACAACTTATCATGGGAAACACACATATCATACGATAAACGATCCATCAATTCGCCTATTTTGTTAAAATAAGTAAGAAGTATTTTGGGCTTACTTAGTCAATCACAATATTCTGTTTTATTGTTATGTGCTGCAGATAATTAATAGCTTGACATTTTTTCTAGTTATTTAGATATATTTATACGCTTCCCTAAGATTTTTTTACACTAACATCAGGAGAACAATCGAGTATTGTACGGTGCACTCGATTTGCTTGTTATGTTGTGAAGGCTATGAATATTTCAAAAGGGTATTAAAGTTATATTTAACTTGAACCTAGTATAACTCGACAGTTCATTTTAAAATATGACGAATATTTCCCTTCTGTGATCTACATTTATCAGTTCT
Organism: Modiolus philippinarum; assembly: GCA_002080025.1. Lineage (NCBI taxonomy): Eukaryota > Metazoa > Mollusca > Bivalvia > Mytilida > Modiolidae > Modiolus > Modiolus philippinarum. The sequence continues at coordinate 270,577 of MJUU01018300.1, read as the reverse complement.
ACGTTTGATTTAAACACTTTTTTCGGAACATCTCTTAATTATCTATTTTATCTCAAAATGTTCGAGCATATCTACATAAAGCAAATGTCGGAGGAGAAATTTGCAAAATCTGTATTGTTTGATTTCACATAATATTAATAAGCTACCCTATAAACAAAATATGAAATTCGTGAAACGGATTCGGAATATATACTGCTGGGTTTCGGACTTTCATAATTTGGTAGGAATTGTAATTTTATAGCAGCTTTTATAATTCTCACGGGAAACGTTTATTCTCAAAGGAACAATCGCGTATTCTTCGTTAGAACTTTAATAATACTTTTAAAAATCCCTTACGAGCAAAACATCCAATGGAATAAATTAATAGAATAAAAACTTCATAAATGGAGAAGTACGATTATTCCTTTGAGATTTGCTGGTTTTTTGTTTTTTGGTTTTTTTNTTTTTTTTTTTTTTTTTTTTTTTTTTTTTTTTTTTTTTTTTTTTTGTTTGTTTGTTTGTTTGTTTGTTCTTTGTGGTTTGTTTTTGTTTTTTGTTTTTTTGTTTTGTTTTTGTTTGTTTTGTTTTTGTATTGTTTTTGTTTTTGCGGTCCTGTTAGGTTTATACATGTTTCTGTCATTAAAATTGCTTTTTCGTCCTTGGGAGTCACATGTACAGAGATACGAGACAATTTTGTCACTTTCTTTCTATTTCATTCGTTATTACAACGTTTTGAATTGTGTCACATTGAATTTCATATCCAACATAATGTATTTTAATCAATACAATCTTGATATTTATAGCAATAATTTGTCACTATTAGCCAAATTTCAATAGATTTTTCAATTAGTTTTCTTGATAGAAACTCTTCCCCCGGGATTTGTCACTGCACTCTATACGGATCACCAGAAACTTTTTCCTTATTTGTCGCGTTATGCATATGTATATAGAATGTACCACTACAATCAACCGAAAAAACATGTGACATGAGTTATAGACGGTACTAAAAGTACAAATTGATGACAATTCCTCATACAATTTTCGAAGTTACATTGTGTTCATCTTACGAACTTTCTAAACTGTTTTTAAATTTGGTTTAAGCCGGCATGTCACTTTTTTAATGCAGTCAGAGAATGTGATATCACAACCACAATGATTATAACTGGCTCGCCTTTTGCAACGTCCTTCCACTTTCACGTGCACAAAGATGCTATCCAATATTGAATTCTAGACTATTGAAAAGGTAACATCATTTGTATAGTATTGATATTGCATTTGTGATAATTTCTCAAGACGTCAAAATTTTACATCTTTTCATATCACCCCCCCCCTTAATTTTCTCGTATATATAAACAGTTCCACATCGGCGTGTATGATTTGCAGCATATGTAATAAGCTTTCAAACAATCATACCCTCCAAATTCCCCGAAAGACAGCAGCGACGGGGTTACTATTTAGCCAAAGCTCAAAACACTATCTGCTATAAAATCTAACAGTTACATTAAGTTCAGATTTGGCAGGAGTAGTTCGAGGTCAATTTGGGTATTTTGATCATACGCGAACGGTAGGGCCATACAAGTTTGTTTTTTTGGCATGCATATACATGTATTTTCAGAAATGAAGGCAGTATTTCAGTCTTATAAATTACTTTTATAATGTTTGTGGAAACTCAGCGAATAAAAGATCTAAAACAATTTATTATACACGGATGAAAATTTATAACCAGACAGACAAAATCCGTTCTAATTCAAATAAGGGGACGACCATTTGAGATACTGGTCAGAAAAGTTTTTTGGGCAAAAAACGGACCCAGAAATTTTTTTCTGACAAATGTCAAGCCCCTGAAAATCGAATGGTTCGTGCTTAAGTAGTGTGCACCGATAATTTTATCTGATCAAGCATGCAATTCTGAAATTTCAAAAATGTTTTCGGTGGCATTTTAAGTGATCGCGCTTAAAAGATCTGCCTTTCTCAGAAAACACATGTCTTCCAGGTCTCGCTTAGACCCCCTCTTAGTCTCTCTGTGCATATACTTCACCTGTTGACTATTTATCATGAAGAGTTACATACCCCTTCAAGATTGACCAATTTTATTTCTACATGTACATACGTAAAGTAAATACGTGTCTTTCGTATATAAACATCCGGTACAAGATTTATACATTTAATATCTCAGTTTTACATTAATATGCATGAATATATTTTTCAGATTTTATTGAAGTATATCTGTATAACCTTTTTAGTGTCTATTTCCACGATATTTATCATGTTTTGTCTGTTTATTTTATATTATATATATTGGATAATTTACTGCTCCCGTAATGTACATTTGGTTCGTTCGTTCAGTTCGTCACTTATCCGGTTACCTCTATTAGGGAACATTCTGTATTTATACACTTCTAAACCAAATACATATTTTGCAATTTTTTTTTACAAATACCATAAAAACGCAGAGGCATGTAGAAACAAATAGGGCGGTTATCGAGATTTTTAATAGACGTATACGGTTTTTCCTGAATTGACTTTTAAGGTGTATAACATAAGGCGCATTTAGTTAGTCTCTTATGCGCCCATTGTTGTCACATGTTTCACTTTTTTGCTAACTGGTTAGATGTTGATTTATTGATTAGGGTTTTGAGTTCAGTGATCAATATTTCAACATGTAATGAATTCTAAAATTTGAAAGAGAGGAAGGAATAATTGAGACAACGATTTTTGATTGCAAATGACACGAGGAAGAAATCTGCTAAAGTAAAAATTTTATGCTTCCTTACAGCTTCAAGTGGTTGCTCTTTTTCGAAAGACAGAGACAGGATTTTTATACTGCATGACTAGTGTCATTTTTCCACGAACCTTGTCTCCAATGTTGTGTATTAAGATTATCCAGCGTGTACTGGGTATTTCCCTATCCACCTATGGAGGGAGCCCCTGAAACCAATCCATCTGCTGGGTAGTTCTATATGTGGTATGACAACGAAACTCCTAGTGAGATAGCATACCAGAGATTCCACTGAATAAGTTGCTTTAACACATATTTAGCGTAGGAATGATTCTAAGATCCACTTATTAAGCATAACTTCCACCGCTAATGAGAGGTTTTTCCTTGAAACACGTGTACAGCATAACAAATTTTTTTGTTTATATTGCTTTAGACCAATGTGTCAATGCCACTGCTGGTGGACTAGCGGTCCGCAAGAGTATCCACCTCTCTAGTTGTCAGACTTGCCTGACATGAACATTTTACCTACCTTGCGAAATTTACTGTTTGTTTCCAAACTGTAACCCCTTAAAATACTAAGGCATCATTCCGTGTATTACACTCGATGGATGTCCTTAGTACTGGGTTTGGCCTCCTATTCCGATATTTTTGTTAATGAGTTCTTTTTTCTTACTATTAATAGATTATGGTTTTCAATATTTTTTTCATATTTTACCAAAGACAAAACGAGACTTACATGACCAGCTAGTGGAAATAAAAAAGTGAGCTATCAAAATATGAATATTCATTTAGCTTCTAAAACTACGAAGATGTCTCATCCAATATACATTAAAAACTCACGTAGCATTTTGCATACTGAGTACAACCTTAGAAATTAATATAAGAAAGATAACAGGAAACACCTACAATGGCCGAAACCACAATCACATGCCACAATCCACCAGGGAACCGCACAAGAAAAACAATAAAATGACAAAAGACAAACATGGAAAACGATAGGAACTCCGGATAGCCGAATTTGGTACCGGCACTAGCAAGAGTTAGCGGTAGGGTTAAACCGGTTTATGGGCACGCTAACCTCCCCTTTCTCTATCCCGTTTCCCTATAGTATAATAAAACATACAAATAAAACCCAATACAGGTAGACTACTAACTACAAGACCACAATCTTCAGAAGGAAAGAAAAAGACAAAACGTAATTTAGAAAGATGGGTCGAGGAGTGCTCGCCGCTAAACTGCCGGCTAGCTCAAGGAGCCTTGTCTGCTGGTAAAACACTGTCGCACTACGGAATAAAGATCAAACTCAAAACTCCCCGAAGGGTTTGGTAAAGAATCATCATAGATTTCAGTAGACATCGGCAGTATCAGTGAGAGGCCAGTATACCTGTAATATCTTCAGGTCATTTGATCCCAAAGCCAATTTAACAGAATCATGAAGAATATCCTGTCAATATCCCCTATTACGTAAAGAATGTAAGTTATGTCCCAGTTTTTCTGGAATTTTTATCAGTTTTTGACATTTTTTAACAACATTTCCCTAAAAACGAGGGTGAGAAATGCCCTTAGTAATAAGCTGTTTGCGAGTTGCACCATATTTAGAAATCAAATCTTCATATCTTCTATAAAACTTCTTAAATGTGTTAATCAATTTATGAAATCTGTAACCTTGTTGTAAAAGTTTGGATGTGATAGTAAGGTTACGCTTATGAAAGTCGTCAAGAGTAGAACAGACGCGTGCGAATCGTACTAGTTGTGATATATACACCCCGTATGATGGAGCTACAGGAACGTCGCCATCAAGAAAAGGGAAATTAGTAATTGTAAAATCAAAATCATCCCTTTTATCATAAATTTTAGTTATAATTTTGCCAGAGTCAACGATGATAGTAAGATCGAGAAATGGGCAGTATTTAGAATCATTGTCTGCTTTATTAAGATTCAGTTCTTGCGGGTATATGAGGTCGACATAGTCTAAAAACTGGGGATTGTCAATACTAAGTATATCGTCGATGTACCTGCTGTTATCGTTGAAAATTGAAATAAGTTGATCACTGTTTTGTACGGTTCGATTCTGTAGTTTTTTCATAGAGTCCCGTTCGTAACAGAACAGAAAAAGATCTGCAATGAGAGGTGCACAGTTTGTACCCATGGGAATGCCAATGACCTGTCGATAAACGATGTCCCGGCACCTGAATAGGTTTTCAGGGGCTTTGGCTACAGAGCTGCCGGGCGCGTCCCCAGGTGGTGGATAGGGGAATGCACTGTCTTTGCGGGGTAGTCAGGTCATAATACGGAAAGCCTGACCGCGAACCATTGTAGCCAAACTGTGCTCCATGCAGTATAAAGACCCCTTCTATATTTCTCTAAAGAGAGCAGACGCACTGGGTGTCGTATAGAAGGCTAAATTTCCTGCCCCTACCCATTTCTCCCCTTTTCCAGTGGCAATCAAAAGTCGTTGCCCCGGTTGTCCCTTCCACCTTTATTTCTTTCTTCTTTAACTTACAATTTGTTTTGAATTGATTAACTTGTTCTCGTCCTGATATAGCTGAAATATTGCTCATTGGACGTTAAACTCTAACTAATCAATCAATTAATCGATAAACGATGTTGCCAAAACGAACAAAAATATTGTCCAGCAAAAAATTTAGTGCCTTAATCATGTCATCACAAGTCCAGGAACTATGATTATTGTAAATGATATTAGAGAAGAATCCTTGCTTTTTATTACAACAAATGAACTGTAGACCAGAAAATTTGAAAGACCATTTAATAAGTTGTCCCAATTTTGATTGAATCAATTGATGTGGAAGGGTTGTATAAAGTGTAGAAACATCATAACTGTCAATAAACGAAACTGGTCTTTTTATTGATTTTAATTTATCTAAAACTTCGATGGAATTTTTTACACTCCAAAAGTAATTTACACCAGAGTTTTGATAGGTTTTTTCACAGTACTTGATAACTAACTCTTTAATGCAGGTGAACGCACTGGTTAAATGGATGGATAAATTAGTGGTAGAACAGTTACTCGATGCCGTAAAACGATGTTTGTAGGGATTTTTGTGAAGCTTAGGAACCCAGTACATAGTAGGCAAGGTGTTATCTTTAGGTGGAACTTGGAGCATTTTTGTATCGTTGTATTGCTGTTTGGTTAATGATTTTTCTTCAAAATTAGTAAAATTAGAAATTTTAATTCTAATTCTTCAAAATTAGAAAATCTTTTGATAAAAGTTCAATACAAATCCTTTATTTTACAAAGTGCTGAAATTTGATTCCCTTGTTTTAAAGGTAAAGTTGGTTCTTTCATATGCCGGTTGTTTTGAAAAAAAATAGTTCAAAAGTATCGTTATATTGTTATTTACACGATGTCTGAAGAATATTTGCTGTGTTCGCCACTGAGTTGGCTAGTCATACTAAATGATAAATATTCTTACACAAGCTTTGTTATCAATGTCACGTTCCTAAACAAAAACAAAATAAATCTATTTTATTTTCAAGATTGTGATGCATGACTCTTCATAATAGGCTGCATAAATAGTGGTTGTAGATGATTCAACCTGTATCCAAATATTGTCACCATGCAGTAACTCCACGACTGCCACCGCTGTAGAAGAGGTTGGTTTATTGCTGTTTCCATAAGCAGAAAAGGTACGGGTAAGTATTGAACCATTCTTATAAATTCCAACTCTTCCATACGATGTCTGTGACACAAATGTTATTGAAATAATATAAAGTCCATCCTTTTCACATATGAATTTTCCATTATTATTAAAGGAAGTTAAATTGTTTATTCCAAATTTACTTCGGATGTCCGAAAATCTTATAACATATCCAGGTGAACGTGTATGGCTGTATTCATCGCCATGTAAGCAAGCTGTCATGGCAACTGAAAACAAGTCAAGAAAAAGCATGAAATTAAATGCTGTTAAGGCAGATTTCTAAGTTACGCACATTACATTTTTTAATCTTCATCGTTTTTTTTTCCTTACCTTTTATTTTGTAATTTGCTCTGATAATAAAAGATCTGAACGCGGAAGTATTTAAGGCACTTAAGGTAGATCGACACTAATACACGGCGCATTCGATTGGCGCATTTGTGTAACACGAATCGGATGCGGAATTGACTTGATTTTCAAGCCGGAATAATCCTGTATTGGCCTATTCCTTGTGACGTCAGAATAGATTGACATACACTTTCCCGCCAATTAGCTCCCTTTACCCGTAAATATTGTCTATTACGTAAACTATATCAAATAACTTTCTTAATCGAACGGTGACATGTAGATTTTTTCAGCGTAACAGATAGCTTAAGTATATATCTCTGAAATATCAAAAAATAAAAAAAATCTGTCTGACATTTATTTTATATGAAAGATAAGCAATAAGCACGTTCTCACAGTTCCCTATATATTCTTTGTAAATATTGCTGAAAAATACTGAATTTGGCCTGATTTTCAAAGCTTGATTACAGGAAAAGATGATCGGTGACATATCATTTTTATTTTATTTTCGGAACATATAGGTAAAGACCTACAAAATATCTGAAAAGAAAAAAAATTCTGTCTGATATTTTTATTAGGATCGAACTACCTTAAAATCTTTGAAATGTGAGAACTTCTTTTATGTACACAAATGTAGATAATTTTATCAGGATCCCCTACTTTGACAGTCAACATTCACAGAAAAATTATTACTCTACGTTGATTGAGAGATATGAAAATGAGGATGGTGATTATGTCACAGTAAAATGAAACAGTCTCGCAACTTAGGGCTGACGTTAGATCTAGCACTGAAACCGAGTCGTATGATATGAACATTCTGACTTCACTCGCTTTTATACCTGGCTACGTTTTAACTTGGACAAGATAAATGATGCAGGCAAAGCACAACGTCCTGCCTTCAGGTAAGTGATTGGTTTCTCCATGCTTCAAATAACAAAATACCGAAGTTACGATAAATTTAGTTTCTGCATATGGCCACTTAGACAACTTATGTCTTTTCAGTGTCGAATTAGGAGGTCGGTTTTTCCAAAAGACAATGGGGATTCCAATGGAAGCTAACTGTTTGTCAATTTTAGCTGACTTTTCCCTTACTCGTATGAGGCAAAGTTTTTACAAGGGCTTACACAAAGAAAACAAAACATTTATCCTATTCCTCCGCTACATAGACGAACTATGTACTTAACAATTCCAAATTACATTAATATTTACATCAGATCTATTCCAATGTGGTTGAAATTAAAGAAACTACTGATACGCCTATTTCAGCTTCGTACCTAGATCTTTTGTTGTATATTGACGACGATTGACGTTTGAAATCTTAGCTATATGACAAGCGTGATGATTTTAACTTCCTAATTGCGAACTTTTCCTTTCTTAGCAGCAATATACCTATTTACTAGATGGACAGAATAAGGAACTTGACACAAACTAAGGAACATAACAATTAACCCGTTTGATCCCTGAAAGCTCGGAAACTGTAAAGCGCTAAATCTGTTGACATACTACTGAAAGCTTACATAATACATCAAGACGAATCCAAGGAAAAAAATCCCGTCGAATGTTATTTAAAATAACGACTTTACATATTTTACAAAATTGCAATTTCGACCCCTTTTTCCCTCATATTTCAGAAACCGTAAAAGATAGACCGAATCTGTTGACATACTACCACAAGCTTACAACGATAAGGAAAAGATTCCATCTGAATCTGATTGAAAAGAAGATTTGACATATTTTGAAAAAATGCAATTTTTGACCACTTTGAATTCTTATAGGTCGGAAACATTAAGAGCTACAAACAATGTTTGTCATACTACTGAAACTTTACAACAAGAGAAATCGAAAGAAAAAAATTCCATCCAAATCCGATTAAAAATAAAAGTTTTAGGTAGTCTTCACATTTGCAATTATGGCCCCGTTTGACCCCTTATAGCTCCAAAAGGAAACAAGTTATTAAGCATATAATCGTTAAGCACTATGTTAATTTTTCACAAGGAAACCATTGAAAAAACTGCATCAAAATAGGACTAGGAATAAAAAAAATAATACATTTTTGAGATTTGCCCCTTATCTTATCAACGGTACATGTGACGTGAAATCCGTTGAGATACTACTGTTTGGAAGTTTCATCAGGAGCACACTTAACGAAACCCCATCACAATCAAATAAATAATATAAATTCTACTGCCAAATTTGTGAAAACACCAAATTTTGCCCTTTTGGTCCCTTTTTTAAAAACGGGAGGGGCCACAATGACAAAAAAACCCTAATCCTAACCTTCATTTGGTGCCAAGGAACATTGTGTTAAAATTTGATTAGGATCAATCTACTTGAACTTAAGTTATTGACCAAAAGCAAAAGTGTGTACAAACAGCGACACCGACGACAACGACGCCGACTACGACGACGACAACAATGACGACAGCGCCATACCATTATACGACCTCAATCTTTTTTGCGGTCGTATAAAAAAAAATCATGGGAATAAGTGATCAATTTAAGGATACGCTTTAAAAATTACAATAAGCTGCACTGCTTAGGTAACAGAATTAATGACCAACTACATTAGAGTTTAATATTGAAATGTTGTAAAAGTTGGTGTTTTCGGGGCTATATCATGTATAAAAATTTAACTCATGTTAGTTAATCAATAAAAATTTTATTTCTGTATTGGCCTTGTCATTGGTCCTCGGATGCCTGGACCAATAATCATTGGACCAATAACAAAGTAAATACAGAAATACACCTGTAATTTTATCATAGTATTCACTCTTTCGTGTCAGCCACTAGTAGTTAAAGGAAATGACAAGTGATAAGGTGGTACATATCTCAGTCTAAGTTGTAGGTAGTTGTTCATGTTGAGATGACAACATTTGCATTTTAAAATTTTGCATCAATTTTCTATCAAACTCAGCAGTAGGGCGTGTAGTAATACACACTGTTTCCTACCTCTGTTTGTGTGTGTGTGTGTGATGTAGCTTCTTTGCTGTATTTGATTGAGAAAAACTATATTATTAGGGAGATGTCATACTACATTGCGCTGACTGCCGAAACCTTTAAGAGTTGCCATTCGTACGAACATTTATTACAAAAACGCATTTAAATAAATAAATACAGAAAGGGGTGGTATTACTTTACTTATAAATGTAAAACCTTAATGTACATTCAGCAGAAAAATATGTTTTCAAATTAAAATTACTGTAATTGTCTTTGTACCATTTATTTCACACAAAAATTAAGGTTTCCTTCGGAAAACTACGGTTTTCTATCAAATTCGAAAATAAGAGTTTAAATCAAAAATAAAACTATTACTATTACTCGAAAACGAAAATTAAACTTTTAGCCAATGAGAAACGAGAAATACCTCTGAGCCTGCCAGACCCCGAAAAAAATTGAGCCTTTGAGATGAACCAATCAAAAATGCTTAAAGTACAATTCTATTTTCCCATTCAACTTTCGTAGCTGGCTATTGTATTTTTTATTTGAATTTCATAAGTTAACACCAAACAGTGTCCAACAGATGGGTTTGTGAGACTGTTTGGCGTGCACACGGACAACAGAATCTGCTAAGGAAGGGTTATCGGTTGTCTTGTCAAATTCACTTTTGCATTTTAGATTACGACATTTAAGATTTCATGAATAAAAAATTAAAATACATGACATGAAAATATAGACATTTTCCATATCCTGCATATTTTTTAGTTCATATAAACCCAAACTGAAGATTTTTCATGCCTAGTACATTTGTTTTAGCCCATGTCACCCAACTGAACATGGATACAGAAATTTTCCAATCCAGTTCATATTGCAAAAATAGAGCATAGAAATATAGATTTTGGCATACCCGGCATTTTGGCTTTAGGCCATATTACCAAAACAAAACATTGAAAATGGGGGTGGGTGCAATCACAAAATTACCGAACATATTGTCAAATGCAGAAATCCATGAGACAAAAAACAAATCAGTAGGAAACCATCGGAGATTGTCGACCGAAATGGTCCTGACTTCATACAGGCATTAACAAATGGTGGGTTAAAGCGGTTTTATGGCACACAAAACCTTCCAATCTATTGCGGTAGTGTACAGCAACAACTCAACAGAAAGTGAAACCGATAGTGAAAATGAGGTTGTGAGAGATCTGCTGGTTGGCTGATTGGTAAATGTTATTTTCTCTCCCTGTGACGAATTCTTTTTTTAAATATGTGGTTCATGTTACTTTTCTAACCCTCAAACAAGATCAAGATGAAAGTTTGAAAAACGTATATTTATCTGTCTGTACACTGATATCAACGGAAAATCTGTATCACAAACGTCTTCGACAAGGAAAAACTAAAATTTTAGTGTGACAACCAGACAATACAGAAAACAAAAGCATTCGCAAATAAAAAACTGTCAACTGCAATGGTTCCTGTATTATGGCGAGCAAAACCTCCCCTTTCATTGCAGTAGTGTCTGAAGCAATTTTGCATACCTGTCACGAAGTTTGAGTCTATTTACCAACAAACTTCTAAAAATTATATTTTTCATCACCAAAAAATTTGTATTGATCTATATTATCCAAACAGAACGTTGAAACCATGTTTTATAAACCAGGAACATTTCATGTTGGTCCATATTACCCCCCCCCCCCGGAAAAAAAAGAATAACTAAATAACGAAGTTACTGTGAATTTAATTTCTGCATATGCGCATTTCGACAACTTATGTCTCTTCAGTGCAGATAAAATCTAAATGTTTGGACGACCATAACCACAAGGTCAGCTAAGGACAGAGCTTTTCATGAGGGAGATACTCTTGAGTTCAACAAAATTTACAAAAATTAAGATATTGTAAGGTTCCAAATAGAATTCAAATAAAACATGCAAAGTAGAAATTTTTCATAACGGGGATTTGTGTTTTTGTCGATACTTCCTCAGAGAAAATGAAAAATAAAATTTTATCGTCTTCGATTGGGCAATACTACCCAAAAAGAACTTGGAAATAGAAAATGTTTTATTCTCTTTAGATTTGTTAAGACCATATTACACAAACAGAACAATAAAAGAGATTTATGTTTTATTCCTGGAATATTTGTTTTAGTCAATATTGCTAACATAGAACATAGAATTAGTCTATATTGCCCCCCCCCCCAAAAAAAAGACATGAAAATTAAAATTTTACAAACCATGGACATTTGTTTTCGTCCATATACCTAAATAGAACACGGAAATATTTTTATAGACTAGGCACATTTGTTTAAGTTCACATTACCCGAGTAGAACAAGAAAAGAGATTTTTTTTCATATCCAGAATATTTGTTTTGTCCATATTCCAACAAAAAACATAGATATTTGAATTTGTTGTATGAAGCACATTTCTTTTGCTCTATATTACCAAAACAGAACATTGAAATATAGATTTTGCAAACCTGGGATATCATTTTAGTACATATTATCAAAAAAGATCATGAAAAGTACATATTTTTTTATAACAAGGACAGTATTTTAGTCCATTTGCACTCAGTGAAAATAAAAATTGGATTTTTTTTTGTCTGCGACATCTTTGAATTAGTTCAAACTTTATATAGAACATGGACGTGGAGATTTTTCATACCCTTTTCAGTACATATTGCCAAATTGAAGCATGGAAACAGTAATTTTCATATGTCTGCATTGTTGTTTAAGTCAATATGCGCACATCGAAGATTATAATTTAGATTTTCATATATTACAACATTTGTTTTATTCTATAATACCTAAACAGTGGATGGAAATGGAATTGAACAAAACCGGAACATTTGTTTTAGTCAATACTACCTCAATAAAACATTGAAAGAGAAGTTTTAATTCTCGTCACAATAGCGTTAGACAATATTACCCAAAGTAACATGAAAAAAACATTTTTATACGCAGCATTCAAAAGTCCGTATTGCTCATATAGAACATAAAAATTTAGATACTTGATATCCAGCAAATTTGGTTTACCTATTACTCAAATTCAATTTATTTGTCCATTTACGCAAATAAAGCATTAGAAGAATATTTTTGTACTTGACACTTGGTTTATTCAACAATACTCCAAGGGAGCCGGAAAAAAATTGCATATCCTTCATATTTGTTCCAGATATATTACAGGCACATTTGTTTTTGTCTATATTACCCAACAGATATAATAGAGCATGGAAATATACATTTAACATATTGAGGACATTTGTTTTGGACTATTTTACCCAAACAGAGCAAGGAAATAAAAATCTTCCATACCCGTTACAATTGCTTATGTAATTACTACCAATATTATTAAAAAAAGATTTTTATACTTGTTTAAGTCCATTTGTTCACATCAGAAAACTTAACAAAGAACATACAGCATCGGCAGATTAGCGGCGAGCATCCCTAGACCAATCTTTGAAAATTACGTATTGTCATTTTCTCTCCTGTCAAAATTGTGGTCCTGGTGTTAGTAGTCTACTTATTTTTGGGTTTTATTCGTAGGTTAATCATTCTATAAGCCCGGCATCTGAATCGGTTTTCAGGGGCTTCGGCTACAGTGTTGCCAGGCAGGTCAGCAGTTGGTGGATAGGGCAATACCCTTTCTATCCGGGATAGTCAGGTCAAGACACGGAAATCTTGACCGCGAACAATTGGATCCAAACTGTGTGTGGAGAAACGCTGCATGCAGTGTCAAAACCACTTCTGTATTTCTCTAAGGACAGCAGACGCACTTTGTGTTGAATAGAAGGCTAAATTCACTGTCCATACCCCTTTCTCCCTTTCTACAGTGGCAATCTAATCTCGTTACACCCGATATCCTTTTCACTTTTTTTACTTCTTAAACTTACCATTTTTTAATCGATTAACTTGTTTTTCGTCGTAATATAGCTGAAATATTGCTCACCTGACGATAAACTCTAGCTAATAAATCAATTATACTATAGGGAAACGAGACAGAGAAAAGGGTTATTTGGGTCCCCATAAACCGTTTTAATCCTACCGCTGGCCTTGCTAGTGCCGATAAAAGTGCGGCTGTACCGAGTTCCTATCGTTGTTGACGTTCTTCTTCTGTCCTATTTTTGGTTTTCCTGTGAAGTTCCCTAGCAAATTTAGCATGTAATTGTAAATTTCAGCAATTTTAGATGTTTCCTGTTATCCATTTTTACTTTATAGAAGTTGTCATTTCCTCAAACCATCAAAATTTATTATGAGGAAATATTTCCCAAACAGAACTTAAAAAATAGATTTTGATTAATTCATTGACATGGATCAGTCACTGATTTATTTTACTGGGACATTTAATTATATTGTCTCTAGTTTTACTCAAAATTAATATTGAAATACATTTTGTTTTAAATTATTGTTTTAAACATGCATATGTTTTATCGCAAACTGCAGTTTGAGGAAGGAAACGGTAGTATTGAATTTTCTCAACTACTCCTTTGCGGGTTAATTTCAAATTTGGTATTTGACTTTATGTACAGGAGGAATGTGTCGTCAGCGATTTTGGTCACCTTATGATACTAACTTCCTGTTTGGCTGGGCTTAGCCATTTTCCCCTTTCTAATGTGTAAAATAATAATAGTAAGGTAATACCTAGCACGACAACCTCAAATAAACAAACTTGGCCTGGATCATCTCAAGGGTAATTATAGTTTAAAAAAAAGTTTTGTTAGTCCGAGGACCAAAAAAAAACATGGCCGCTGTTATAAAAAAAACGAACATAAAGTGCTCTATTGGCAAAAAAAAAAAAACAAAAACAAAAAACAAAACAAACCAAAACAAAACGTAAAAACTTTTGCTAATTTCACAAACTTGACCAGATAAAAATAATCGGCATGACAAGATCTACATACCCTGCAATTTTGAAGAAATTCTGATAACCCATTTTATAGTTATTGCCCTTTTCCGTATGATTTTTGACATTTTGATGTTTTGATTTTTTTATTAAAAAACTAAAAAAGATAGAGATTAAGTTTAAATTGCAAAAATGCTCAGCATATCAAGATCTCCCACATGGAATTTTTGAAGTACCCATATAGACGTTATTGCCCTTTTATTGGTCATATTTTTCGTGATTTTATATATTTCGACTTGTTTTTCAAAAACATTTTTGAGAAAGAGGTTAAGTTTATATTGGAAAATGCATTGGTGTTCCACGGAACACATGTGTCACCTGCACTATACATTTAAAGAATTCCTTTTTTTTATCAGTAGTAATACTTCGGTACTTAGCCGAAAACCGATTTTATTTAAATTTGCAATATCTAAATTTTACCAAATTTTGTTTAAAACTAAGGAGTATCTTCCTCATGCATAGCTCTGTCCTTAGCTGAACTTTAGCTTTTCTATTTAGACCCATGTGGTTATTTGTTCTCCATCAGATTTTACACGTTTTTGTTAATGGGCTTCCTATTTTTTATCTGCACTGATGAGACATTAGTTGTCGAAATGCGCATATGCAGAAAATAAATTGGCAGTAACTTCTGTATTTTGATATTCGTTATATATTGACAAAGTCAAATGATAATCAGAGTAAATCAAATTAAAGAAAATCAAAATGCATTGGCACTTCTACAATATATATTAAAGAATTCTGAGTTTGGTTGGAAAGTACCATGCGGTTCCGAGGAGTTGCAGATAATGAAGGCATACCCTTATGACTTCAATACGTTGAAATGACAAAATTCAAACATAGCTAGAAAATCTGAAAAAATCAAAATAATAAAAAAAAACTAAATACATGGTGCACATCTGCAATATATATTGAAGCATTCCTGCAAGTTTGGTTGGAAAGGACCAAGCGGACTAGGAGGAGTTGCGGGAAATTTAGGTATACCCTATGACTCCAATAAGCTAAAATGACAAAGTCCCAAGACAGCAAAAAATCTGAAAAAAAAAGAAAAACAAAATGCATGGTGCATATCTGCAATGTATATTGAAGCATTCTTGCAAGTTTGGTTTGAAAGTACCAAGAGGTCTAGGAGGTGTTGCGGATAGTGGAGGTATACCCTATGTAGATATGACTCCAATAAGCTAAAATGACAAAGTCCAAACATTGCTATAAAATCCGAAAAAATCAAAATTAATCAAATGCTAAATGCATGGTGCACATCTGCAATATATATTGAAGCATTCTTGCAAGTTTAGTTTGAAAGTACCAAGGGGGGGGGGGGGTTGCGGATAATGGAGGTATACCCTACTACTCCAATAAGCTAAAAATGACAAAGTCCAAATATAGCTTCAAAATCTGGAAAAACATAAATGAAGAAAAACTAAATGCATAGTGCTCATCTACAATACATACTGAAGCATTCCTGCAAGTTTCATTGGAAAATACCCAGTGATTTAGGAGGAGATGTGGATAATGGTAAAAATTTTGGAGAAATACAGACAGACGGACGCAAGATGACGGATAGTGATCCCTATGTGTCGATCCTGCACTAGGTGCAGGCGACACAAAAAAAAAATGTTCAGCATATCAAGATATACTCACATGACAATTTTGAAGAAATACTCATGTAGGAGTTGTTGCATTTTATTGGTGAAATTTTTCGTGATTTTATTTATTTCGTCTTATATTTTCAAAGAAGTTTGAGATAGAGGTTAAGTTTAATTGGAAAATCTTCAGTACATCCAGATCTACTCACCTGGCAATTTTGAAGAAAATATTATACCCGTGTATAAGACTCCTTGCCCTTTATTTGTCAATTTTTTTGTGGTTTTATATATTTCAAAAAGAGTTTGAGATAGAGGCTAAGTTTCAATTGAAAAATTTTCAGTATTTAAAGGACCAAATTTTACTGCAATAGGTCAAGTTTTTGACCTCACCTAAAATGGCTGCCAGCGAGGAACATATGAACCTATGAGAAAACATTAAAAGATCTTCTTCTCTGAAACCTCCAGGCCAACTTGTACTTAACTTGGTGAACTTGGTGACATTAGTCGTTAGTTGGCTCCCTCCAAAGGGTGTGTTCTATGTAGATATTACATCCAAAATGGCCGCCAGCGGGTAACAAAATTTAACATTTCACCCTCTGGGAGAGCATTCAAAGATTTTCCCCTGCGAAACAACAAAGCCAATTGGATTCAAACTTTTTCATAAACATTTGTCCGGCAAGTCTGCACCTCATCCAAGATGGTCATCGACTGGGAACTAAGTTTAACATTGGACCCTATTGGAAACAAGGGCAGTACAATACCGAAAGAACAGGTGAAGTGTTAATCACAAAAATCAAAGTCCAAAGACATGGGAAAAACGGCAACAAACACAAACAAAGACAAAACAAGGACGTGAGACAGCCACAATGCACGGAAATAAAAAGACGACATTAAGAACTAAGGTACTAATAATGTGAACTCCCATGAAAACCAGGAGTGACATCAGGTGCTCCGGAAGGGCAAGAATTTCCTGCTCCACTAGTGGCCCCGTCACACTATAAATCAGTCAATCCATGGTTGAGTCAAACCCGGTTATGTCAAAATCGTGAAGACGTGAAATCAGCTGAAATGTCCGCTTTTATTTGGGACACAGACACTTCATATCTGTCAATGATGTCATGGTGACGGCCATATAATTTCTGAAGGGATGAAAGTAACGAAGGCTGAACAAATCTCTGACTAAGCAGCTTTTGGAACAGTGTTTTTGCTCTATACATGGGTTGCACATCTTTTCCAATCCGGATTTGACTCGTCATTTAGACGAGGTCATCTGGGGTCAACCGGAGGAAAAATGACATCATCCAACGTTGGAGCAAGGGACTGATATTTTCTACCAACGAATCTTACGTTGTTATTCAACATATTGGTAAAAACTCGTTTCAACTAACATAGAAATCCACGAGGAACATTTCCAACCCACAAAAAACGAAACTTGAATGGAAATGAAGAAATTACTATCTTCGTCTATCAGCGTCTTGGAACCAGTTTTGTACCAGATTACTCCTTGTTTGGCTAAAATAATGAGCGATCCCGCAAATGCGCAATCGGTGTATTCAAACAATCACCGTATAAACTACATGCTCGACAGTAGCGAATCAGCTGTGAAATGTACATTCCATAGGCTGGAGAGGTAGGTATATTGCTACTCAGAAAGGGAAAATTCACAATTGGGAAGTTAAAGTCATCACGTTTGTTGTATAGCTTAGATTTCAAGCGTCCATCTTCGTCAACGTAAATCAAAAGATCTAAGTGCAAAGCTGAAGTAGGTGTATCAGTATTCTCTTCAATTTCAAGCTCATTGGATAGATCTGGTGTAAATATTCCTTCAATTTTGGATTATATTAAGAAAAAGTAGTCGTCTTTGTAGTGGAAGCTGAAATTTAAGGACTGAGCGGAATGCTTTTGTCGTTTTTCCTGTGTTAGCCCTTGTAAAAACTTGGCCCCATGCGAGAAAAAAAGAGATCAGCTAAAAGTGGCGCACAGTAAGTTACCATGGGACTCCCGATTGTCTGTTGAAAAACGCGGCCTCCAAATTCGACAAAAATATTGTCTATTAAAAATTCCAGCATCTTCACTACGTCATTCTCCTTGTGAATCTCTTGTTTGACTCAGTGTGGTTCTTTACAAAATATGTTTTGTCTTTCCCTACTACGAAATACGTGTACCTGCATTCTCCGTTTTTAGTGTAGAAAACACATTCAAAGATCTTCTTCTCTTAAACTACTAGGCCAATTGCAACTAAACTTCGCCACAACAGTCGGTAGTAAGTTGTCTTTAAAAAAGCGACCAGTTTGTGTTCATCCCATCCAAAATGTCTGTCAGCCATGGCCAAGGTGAGCGATACAGGCTTTTGAGAGCCTCTTTTTACTGATTACATTTTATTTTAATTTTACCTTTTTATTATTTGCTTAATGAATGTCTGTTTGTGGAAGTATTGCGCCAAATGCCGCATCCGGTCACAGAAAAAGACCATCAAAATTGAACTACCATTCCTCCTATTGTCAAAAAAAAAAAAATAAAAAAAAATAAAAAAGTTAAAAAAAACGTGAAATATGCAAACCTTTCTCTGCGTCCCTGTTCATTTGATTCTGTAGATTAATAAATTTGGTGCTCTGACTGACTTCCAGATCAATCAATGTTCGATTCAGAATCGCTATTTCTGTCTTGGACTCCTTGGTAACATTATACAACGCGAGAAAATCTTGTGTTCGAGCCTGCTCTTTAACGCTTAAAGAATGGGTTTCTGAGTTGATTGCTTGAACTTGCTGTTGCAAATTGTTAAAGTCCTGTAGAACTTGAATGTTTTTTAATTGTTTTAAATCCTGTAGTTCTCTGTTCAGTTCGTTCGATTTATTTCTCAAATATGACAATTCGTTTTGCTGATCCGTAAAATTCCATTTCAAATGTTTCACATAATGTTGCAGTGCTGTGTGATTTTGCAATAATTCATCATAGTTTTGATTATTACCATTCACGGTTTCGTTACAACTGCATTTGGTGTTTTCCTCGAATGAAATTAGTTTGTCATGCAGTTGCTTTGCTAAAACATTCAACATTTGGTTGGTATCATGGCGCAGTTGCTCGATTTGATTATGTTGTTGCGTTTTTTCATCGAGAAAAGCGGACACGGTAAGATACTGGTTACTTGATTCGGTTTTTCCATTACCATTCTGTGAGTCCAAAAGGAATCCATTTACATCCGATAAAAGATAAAAGATTAAAATTAATGCAATCATCGTGTTCAATGCAAGTCCTGCAGTATGGAGGAACTAAACAGTCATTGATTATATACTTCTATCCGTGTGCAGTCAAAGGGTTTCGGTGTTAGTGACAGAAAAATTAAGACCACCGCTCACAAAAAGATCAGTGATAATCTCATTTTTCACATAGTATCTGATTAATGGCTTTAATATCTTTTGACAGAAGAAGCAGATAATCAAAACGAATAAATCTTCTGTTAGACTACTTAATAAGCCTGTATCTCTCTAATTTTATTTTATTTGGATTTTGTCGACAATTTATTACACTTCATTGATAAAACTTCAATAATCTGATAATGTAAATTTTTACGGTGTACTTTAGATCCACACAAAGACCGGGTAGAACAAAAAAAAAACGGCAAGTAAACAGAAATAATCTAAAAGGTAATCCCCATGTACAAAACAGTTTCTGTAAACAAAGATTAAGATCAGGGTCAATCTGAGTTGAAAGTTAATCATTAGTAGTAAAAAAAAACAAACAAAAAACAAAAAAAAAAGATAAACTTCATTATCAACAATGATATTTCACTTGCTGACAGAAAACAATAATACAAGCTACAATGTATATATTGCATGCATTCAGTGACATTATCTAGCCACTCCTAAACCATATATTGTCGATGTAAATAACAAAATACCGAAGTTACTGTTAATTTAGGTTCTGCATATGCGCATTTCGACAACTTATGTCTCTTCAGTGCAGAAGACATTTTCAAAACATTTCAAAACATTTTGAATCCATTTACCGAGATGTGTAAAAGCTGATAAAGAACTAATTACAAATAGGATCTAAACAGTAAAGCAAAAATCAGATAAGAACAGAGCTATGCGAGATGGAGATACTTCTTAGTTTTTGACAAACTTTTGTTAAATTTAGATACTATTGCAAGTTTCCAAATAAATCGGTTTTCGGGCCAGTACCTAAGTACTGGCTACTGAGTTGGTGGATACCCTCAGGGACTTACAGTCCACCAACAGAGGCATCGGCCCAGTGGTAATAAGTAACAAAATACCGAAGTTATTGTTGATATAGGTTCTGCATATGCGCATTTCGACAACTTATGTCTCTTCAGTGCAGATCAAATCAAAACATTTTGAATCCATTTAACGAGATGTGTAAAAGCTGATAAAGGACTAATTACCAATAGGATCTAAACAGTAAAGCAAAAATCAGCTAAGGACAGGGCTATCCACGAAGGAGATACTTCTTAGTTTTGGACAAACTTTTGTTAAATTTGGATATTGCAAGTTTCAAAATAAATCGTTTTTCGGGCCAGCACCAAAGTACTGGCTACTGGGTTGGTGGAAACCCTCGGCGACTTACAGTCAACCAACAGAGGCATCGACCCAGTGGTAATAATTATCAAAATACCGAAGTTATTGTTAATATAGGTTCTGCATATGCGTATTTCGACAACTTATGTCTCATCAGTGTAGATCAAATCAAAACAAGTGGAAATCAATTTACCGAAATGTGTAAAAGCTTATAGAGAACTAAATACCAAATAGGATCTAAACAGTAAAGCTAAAATCAGCTAAGGAAAGAGCTATCCACGAGGGAGATACGTCTTAGTTTATGAGAAACTTTTGTTAAATTTAGATATTGTAAGTTTCAAAATAAATCGTTTTTCGGGCCAGCACCAAAGTACTGGCTACTGGGTTGGTGTAAACCCTCGGGGACTTACAGTCCACCAGCAGAGGCATCGGCCCAGTGGTAGTAAGTAACAAAATACCGAAGTTATTGTTAATATAGGTTCTGCATATGCGTATTTCGACAACTTATGTCTCTTCAGTGCAGATCAAATCCAAACATTTGGAAATCCATTTACCGAAATGTGTAAACTCTGATAGAGAACTAATTACCAATAGGATCTAAACAGTAAAGCCAAAAGCAGCTAAGGACAGAGCTATACGAGAGGGAGATACTCCTTTGTTTTGGACAAATTTTTTTTTAATTTAGATATTGCAAGTTAGATATTGTAAAGGTTATATCCGGGATTTGTGTTTGGGTGTAAATAGCGAGTATGTCGCCCTTATGCAACTACCACATCGTCAGACCTGAAAATATATTGTAATGACAGCACATGTTCCTCTGACCTTAATTTGCAAATGATTTTATTGTAAGCATAAAATGCATTTCGGATGGTCCTGACTCTTAAATGACTCACACGACTAGCTGCAACTTTATTTATTGAGCAAATTTGCTTTAAACGAATCATTTTCATTTAGTTTTTTATTCTTTTCAGATATTAATTATTTGTGATGGCAGCATATACCGTCGTCGCTCCCATCCCAAAGGCTTATTTACGTTCGTTTCCGACTGAGTGAATTGTTTCCAGAATGTAGTGTCTTAATTATTTGTGTTCATTTCTTGTTCATTTTTGTTATTTGTTTTGTCTTTGTCACACTGTCTCACTTCGTGTTGGATGTGAATTGCCATGATTTTGGATTTATGATTTTAGAAGTCCCCATTTCCTCGTTCTTCCTTCGGTGTCCATTTTCCGATGTATTATTGACATCACACAACTAAAATCGTCCATCTGTGAACGGTTGATTGCATTATCGGCCGGAAAAGTAACATTCGGGATAATCATGGTATCCATTTCAGGGTTGATTTGAAATGCTTTTGGGGCATTGCATACATTAATAAACTAAAGCAGAAAAGTTTAATCGTGAACTAATTTTTTTTTCAAAAACTACTGTATCGTTTCTTTTGTTGACTAGTAATAAAGTAGATGCACAACAATAAAAGTGTTCTTCTATTGCTTGGTTAAATCATGGTAAATCATGTATTTGTAAACACTTGTTCCCATAACCTTTCATTGTTAATGTCAAAAAAAACATCGATTACATCGGAACTTCGCACCTATCATTCAAACAAAAACGACTCCAAACAAAACAATGGCAGAAGAATACATAAGGAACAAAGCACATAAATCAAGTTTAAAGACAAGGTAAAGCAAGAACACCAGAAAATGGAAGACCAAAGAAAATACACACCAACAAAACACACAAACACTACAAATACAACAATAAAAACTAAAGCACTGCATTGTAACAGTGTGAACTCTAAAAACAGTGACATCAGGTGCTCTGGAATGGTACGCTTATCCTGCCCTGCATACAGCACCCGTCACACAGTCAATGATGCATTTATGGTTTTGAAAAAAATATTTGGTGTTCAGTTGCTAATCGGCAAAAAATGGATAGATAAATGTAAGCCTTTATTTTTTCTGATACCAGATTATAATTCCACTATTTTATTAAGTTGCTGAAGACAAATCAGGTTGAAAAATTATTTGTTCAATTCAGTTGATGATTTTAATTCTTATATTCATTCAGATATTTTTCTGTGGACCTTCAGCACAATATTTTTTGTATTTAAATAAATGTCCTAGGCACAATATAATTTGATTAGATTAGCCAGTAGTTATACCCCATGACCGAAGTTCAGGGGTACAAAGAATTACTCTGTCCGTCTGTCTGTCTGTGATAGCAAACAATTTTTCAGAAACTACTCATCACTGCAACTTGAAATTTTGTATGCAAGTTAAGAATGTATCCTATACCCAAGTAGCGATTTCAGGATTGCCGGACATCTACTTCCTGTTTTCCGACTTAGTTTGTTATCGAGATCTTTTGTCAATCGTACAAAATTTCCTTAATAGTTTTCTCAGTAATTACTCATCACTGTAACTTAAAATTTTGTATGCAAGTTAGAATAAAGTCTTATACCACAAGTAGCAATTTCAGGATTACCTACTATCTACTTCCTGTTTACCGACTTAGTTAATTTTCGAGAATATTAGAAAATTATCGAATCAGCTTTGTCAGTAACTACTAATGACAACATGAAATTTTGTATGCAAGTTTAGAATGTTGTCCTATACCTCAAGTAGCGATTTCAGGATTGCTGGACATCTACTTCCTGTTTACCGACTTAGTTTGTTATCGAGATCTTTTGTCAATCGTACAAAATTTCCTTAATAGTTTTCTCAGTAATTACTCATCACTGTAACTTAAAATTTTGTATGCAAGTTTAGAATAAAGTCTTATACCACAAGTAGCAATTTCAGGATTACCTACTATCTACTTCCTGTTTACCGACTTAGTTAATTTTCGAGAATATTAGAAAATTATCGAATCAGCTTTCTCAGTAACTACTAATAACATGAAATTTTGTATGCAAGTTTAGAATGTTGTCCTATACCTCAAGTAGCGATTTCAGGATTGCTGGACATCTACTTCCTGTTTACCGACGTTTATTTTCGAGATCTTTTGTCAATCTTAGAAAATTTTTGTAACAATTTTCACAGAAACTACTCATCACTGCAACTTGACATTTTGTTTGTAAGTTTAGAATGATGTTCTATAGCGCTAGTAGCGATTTCAGGATTCCCAGACATCTACTTCCTGTTTACTTAGTTAATTTTCGAAATCTTTTGTCAATCATAGAAAATTTTCGTAGCAGTTTTCTCAGTAACTAATCATCACTGCAACTTGATATTTTGTATGCAAGTTTATAATGATGTCTTATACTGCAAGTAGCGATTTCAGGATTGCCGACCATCAACTTCCTGTTTACCGACTTGGTTTATTTTCGAGATCTTTTATCAGTCTTTGAAAATTTTTGTAACAGTTTTCACAGTAACTACTCATCACTGCAAATTGACATTTTGTATGTAAGTTTAGAATGATATCCTTTGGCGCTAGTAGCGATTTTAGGATTCCCAGACATCTACTTCCTGTTTACTTAGATAATTTTCGAAATCTTTTGTCAATCATAGAAACTTTTCGTAACAGTTTTCTCAGTAACTAATCATCACTGCAACTTGATATTTTGTATGCAAATTTATAATGATGTCTTATCCTGCAAGTAGCGATTTCAGGATTGCCGACCATCTACTTCTTGTTTACGATCTTAGTTAATTTTCCAGATCTATTGTCAATTGTAGAAACTTTTCGTAACAGTTTTCTCTGTAACTACTAATCACTGCCATTGGAAATTTGCAATAATAACTATTTTTGTGACAAATTATATTGGGGATCTTCTACTCCAGTGGGGACTAGCGGGTATCATTTTGTGGCTGCCCAGGCCACAATTCATCTACTTTCTCATTGATTTATGAAGAGTCTGCGCAACCTTTTGGCTTCTGATCATTGCCGTTTTCAATACAGCAGCCAACATACGTTCAGAACATGGATGTTCATAGAAAAAGAAATTCGTATGCAGAATATCTCCGAAATCTGAAAAAAAAATCAGAAGAATGTCGAGTTAACAATTTTTGTAATCCTTTTGTAAACTATGTTTTTTAATCACCTCATTAACAAAAAACTATCCACTAAATATACAAGTGAAATCCTTTTTCATTTGAACCAACCTTAAATTGGAATATTTAATTCTTGCCATACCTCGCTCAAAAATTATTGTTACTTTTTTACTTGGCTCCGAAATTCAGGTAATGTTTTACCTCGTTCTGGGGATTTTTTAAAGTTTTTTAGTTTAAAGTTTCTTAAGAATTACATCCATTTCGTCTGGATAGTAGAAAAAACAAAAATATCCAAGTTGCATTTTAAACGGTAAATTTTGTTTGCTGTTCACGTGTTTCAAAAATTATCAGGAAGCAATTGTGGACTGATACACTAGACATCTATTAGTAATTTTACTATAGCAGAATTTGACATCAAAACTACATATTTAAAAAGTCTGCATGGTACTCTTTGGGATTAATATTTTTCATCAATCAATCAGATAAAAACATCATATTAGAGCATGCCGCGCATATAAAGGTTCAGTGGCAGGCTTGAACGGATCGTCCTTCCAGATTAATGCACGGCAGTTCTTTTGTTATCTGCTAGAGACTACCAAAAAAAAGACTGTCATAACTCGTACATGGATATTGTATATGCTACAAGTTTACATCCAAAGCAGTTTAAAAAGTGAATACAAAATCCCTGGAAAAGGAAACAACTGCTTAATGCCTTTTGGACTCTTCATGGTGAATACGGGTTCATTTGTTCTGTCTTGTGCCTTTATATACCCTTTGCCCTTACGATCATAGGATATTTGGCAAAAAGAGGCAATATGAACTTTTCTTACCCTATGAAATTATTTTTCCATAATGGATGAAATGCATTAGTTTTTTAATGATTGATTGATTGATTGAATATTGTTTAACGTCTACTCAGCAATATTTCAGCTATATCAAGACGAGAACAAGTTTGTTGATAAATAATCACTTTGGGGTATGGAAAGGGCCATGGGACGGGAAATTCTGACTGCCACTGGAAAAGTAGGGTGAAATCGTCAAGGGCGGGGAATTTAGCCTTGTAGCCGATCACCTATTGCCCTGACTTCTTATTGAAGGATAGATTCCTGTGAATCCCCGGAAAATAAATTTGTCGAATATTGCCTGGGAAAATTTAAAAAAAACTATTGCCCGCAATGTTCCAGAAAACAAGGCTCGTTTTTAACTATTATTCACCTTTGACCTTTATCGTGTTACTTTTTACATATTTTGCACTTTGAAGTTTAATGTTTTGTTATTTAGACTTCAAAATTTGATTTCATCTGTTAAAAATAAATGTTTATCAATGATTGAAATTCAGAAAATTAAGTACATTCTATGAATACATGGCCATATCTCACTACTTTACAATGTGAAGTTTTCTTACAAAAGACTTGATAAGCACCCTCTGTTGTATATATATTTTCTATCTGTCCACTACCTTAGGACACTAGTTCTTTTGTCGGTAAACAGATGACAATGACTGTAAGAGCGATTTGCAATTTATCTTATTCTGGTTGAAGATGTTGCATCCTTTTGATTAATAAGATATGTATATGACATTATTCGACAAGAAGCAAAGACTTCCGC
Organism: Modiolus philippinarum; assembly: GCA_002080025.1. Taxonomy (NCBI): domain Eukaryota; kingdom Metazoa; phylum Mollusca; class Bivalvia; order Mytilida; family Modiolidae; genus Modiolus; species Modiolus philippinarum. The sequence goes on along the minus strand of MJUU01018300.1, from coordinate 244,327 downwards.
TCAAACCTTTGCTTAGGGCCGTCTTGAACTTACTATGAGTTATGAGCAGAGATCTTGTTAAGGGCCTAGTGACGACTTCAAGATGAAGAACAACAATAAAATCATTGATCCTTTGCTTAGTTTTACCATGCATTTGTACAGTCTATGTCTCATTTGCATTAACTCAATACACTTTCATTGTTAAATATAGGTAAAACTTTGTCAAGTTTTGAAACGATTTATATATGATTTATATTTTAAACAAGGGGCCAACATGTGAGCCTGTATCGCTGTCCTGGTGGCTACTGATCAAATAAGATTTCCCACAGGGTTTAACAATTAATCTGAAGTCAGTAATGTGGTAGATAATTGTCATGTTGAATTGTCTATATATATATATATATATATATATAAAATGTCTATAAATTCAGTCAACGTGGAAACTTGTTCATCTCCCCGGATTTGCGAATATTTACGCTAATGCAGGGCCTAAAAAATCAAATATAACGGTCTATCGTAGGAACCCAACGGGGTTAGAATTAGAGAAATGAATATCGAGATTGCCTTCCAACCGAGGGATTTGGCTGCTCTTCGAATGCACAGATATTACAGACAAATTACACTGCCCTCGCCATCTCTGTGGGAGACCCAAGGGATGTAAAATAGAGTGAGCTGCAAATTTATTTTGACACGTCATATGAGAGTTAAGTATATTAATTAACCGAAATGGTGTTGTAATGGTTAGCGTGGCAGACTCTCAACCCTTAGTACCTTGACAGAGGGCGTTCGAATCCCACTGGAATCAACAAAAATTTAATATTTAATATTAAAAGACTTAGACTTAGACTTTGGCTTTGGTTTGGTAGAAATATACATTACTTCTGTTTTAAAAAAAATGAAATTAATCATTTAGGCTTGAGTCATCTGCCTCTTATGTATTTTTCTACCAAACCAAAGCAAAAGTCTAAGTCTAAGTCTTTTAATATTAAATATTAATTTTTTGTTGATTCTAGTGGGATTCGAACCCCCTCTGTCAAGGTACTAAGGGTTGAGAGTCTGCCACGCTAACCATTACACCACCAATTCCATGTTCAAATTTCGGTTAATTAATATACTTAACTCTCATATGACGTGTCAAAATAAATTTGCAGCTCACTCTATTTTACATCCCTTGGGTCTCCCACAGAGATGGCGTGGGCAGTGTAATTTGTCTGTAATATCTGTGCATTCGAAGAGCAGCCAAATCCCTCGGTGGGAAGGCAATCTCGATATTCATTTCTCTAATTCTAACCCCGTTGGGTTCCTACGATAGACCGTTATATATATATATATATATATATAGTATTGTTATCTTTTTATCTTTTACTCCAATCAACTGATGATACAAACACTCTTCGTTCCGAATATCACTTGTACGGTTAGCAAACAACACACAACTTAAACCCTAAACACATTTTAATTCTAACAAAATAAGTGCAGTGTCACAGTAAACAATGACCTAGTAATGTCAATTTAAACAATGTTATGAACTGTGTTCAATATAAACAACACTTGATGTGTTGGGTTGATAACCGGAACTGTTTTATTTTTTATTTAAATGCCGAAAGCGAACGGCGGACCAAATGATTTTTTCGAAAAAGATATATATATATATATATATATATATATAATTTCAATTTGATGTTTGAAACAGTTTCAAGAAGTACCAATTTAGAATATTTTCCCATAAAGTTTTATGTTAAGGAAGTATTTTCCGGATGTATCAGTCTCGTTCAAATCTCGTTTGTGATAATTCTTAAAACTTGCCTTATGAGTGACCTTTTATTTATTTTTATTACATAATGACCCTCCCAAATTGTTTCAAAAAATAATGTACCTCGATCAATAGATTTCGAGAAATGGAAAATTCTTATTTTGGACCAAATATTACCACTCATCTCGGTCAAAATGTAGCCAATTTTGTTGTAGGGGTAATATTAATAGATTTTCAAGAAAAGTACTTATCTTATTCATATTGTTTTTTTTCTAAGTTTTTTTAATTGTCCAACTATGTAAACAAAAATGGTGAGTTTTGGCTGTGTAGTTGATCGGAATTTTGAAAAATCTATTTTTTTACAGTTTTTACAAAGTCTTGAATTTGACCCAAAAAAAGCAACATTTTCTTTCAAAACTTTTTTATACCATCACGGACCTATGCTTGATATTTCTTCAGACTCACAATATGTAACAATCTAGAAAGTTTGAGAGAAAAATATTACTGTTGTTACTATTGTTTTTTTATTCATCACATTGGCTAGGGAGAAGGTTTGGGCCCAATAAAACTAGTTTAACCCCGCCGCAGCAGGATTGCGCCTGTGCCAAGTTAGGAAATTTTGAAGCCTTTGTGTGTCTTGCCTGTTTTGTAGTTAGTTTACTTTATGTCTAGGATGATGTTTATTTCGCTGACTTGATTACTCTTTATTAAAGGGCCAACTCCGACCTGCCGTTGGGTTTCCTCACCGTTCATTGAAGATCTTATGGTGGCTTTGAGTTGTTATTACTCCCCTTTGGGTCGTTGTCTCTTTGACACATTCCCCGTTTCCCTTCTTTTTTCTATTGATGCTAGAAATCGATATTTTAACCAAAAATAGTCACAAAATTTGCCAAAATTGATGAACTTTCCACAAAATCGCCAAAAACAAGGATTTTCATATGACCATATCACGAAAAATTCACACGAATATATGGGTTGTTTCTTCAAAAGTAATTTGTTCAAGGGTCTTTGCATTATGTAAATATAGGTTTCGGGAATAACTTAATACAGGAAAATTTTGACCCCTCAGGAGAATACATCCTAAAAACTATGATCCCGATGGCGGTCACCTTGGATGAGATGTAAACTTGTTGAACATATGTAAAAAATATAGTTCTTGATAAGCTGAACACTTTTGCTTTTCAAACTTAGCCTCTATCTCGAATAGTTATTGAAATATAATGGAAAAATGTATAAAATTACGAAAATTTGACAATAACTCTTACATGAGCATTTGGATTTTCTTAAAAAATTTCCAGGTGGTATGCTGAACAATTTTGCAATTTTAAGTTGACTTCTATGTGTTATGGTTTTTCCAAAAAAAAAAAAAAAAATAAAATATGCTAAAATTTTGAAAATTTACAGGAAAAGGGCAATAACTCCAAGACGAGTTCTCGGATTTTCTTTAAAATTGCAAGGCATGTAGATCTTGCCATTCTGATAATTCCCTAAATTTTTTTATATCTGTCAGGGTTTTTTACTTATTTGCAAAAAAGGCAATTTACTTTATTATTATTTTTTTTTTTTTGGCAACAGTACGTTGTTTGGTCTTCGGACTAATCAAACACAATTTTTAAACTGCATACACTGGTTACAATTAGAGAATATTTTTGAAATTGTTGACGGACGATGGACATGACATATGCTTTGGTTTAAATATTACTATGGGTAATAACAGTTATATAATGCATGTGAGGACAACAAACTAGAAAATTTTCCCTTCGGTGTCAGAAACACCAAGTGTTCTATTGCCCTCTGCTGTTGGCCTCGCTCAATAGAACACTATAGGGTTTCTAATACATTGGGCACAATAATCTAGCTTATTTCCCTCATATGCATTAGATAACTATATTATCCCAGGCAAGCTAAAGTACAAATTAGCGAAGAATATTGTCACTCGTCTCATAATCCATCTTAGAGAATGTCCATGGGAAATCCAGACAATGATTTGCACATGAAAAATTTTGTGTCCGAAAATCTAACAGTATTTTGAATCACAAACACAATTTTACGGTTTGGTTTTTAAATTACGAACTCAATGATTTAAGAGTTATTAATTACAAAGAAACCACTAGGAAATGTGAAATGAGGGAAGATTACTCACTGATGTGTTCACAATTTAGTTGCTTTGTTCCCGAATTGCAATATCATTTATTGAGCCATTCATGGTAGACATGGAAAAATTATTTTTTTGTTTGGACATTTGTATTAGTTTAGATTTGGAAAGGAACCTACAATCTTGTTTTGGTTTTAAAGACCAAAATATTTCAACATCTTTTTAGAAGGTAAAACATATTGACAGATCTAATCTTCTGGAGTACAAAGAACAAAAATGCAACAGAACGGATTCCCCTTGTATTCACATACCATCCAGACCTAAAGCCGATCCCAAGAATTTTACGTAAACACTGGAACCTTATAGAAAATGATCCCTGTTTGACTAAAATTTTTAAAGCCCCACCGTTAACATCTTTTCGTAGGCAAAGAAATATAAAAGACATACTTGTTACAGCTAAAGTATCAAAAAAGCCCCAATCAACAACAGGGTGCTACAGGCCTTGCTGTAGAAGTAACTGTGCTTGTTGCAGAGCTGCCAATAGCGAAAAAACATTTTCCAGCACTGTTACTGGGCGAAAACACACCATTTATGCGGACTCAAATTGTAAATCTAAAAACACTGTTTATATCCTCACATGCCAGTCTTGCAAACTATAGTATGTTGGGGAATCGGGGGACAACTTCAACAAACGATTTAACAATCATCGTTCGTTTAGTGTGAAAGAAAGGGATTGTCCTCTTACTAGGCATTTTTTAAGAACTGTGCATCGGTTTGAGGACATTGCATTTCAGATCACTGAGTGCAACTCATCTTGGGACAAAGAAGCCCGCAAACTCCGAGAGAGATTTTGGATATACCAGCTCAGATCACTTGAGCCTGATGGACGTAATGAAAAAGACGAGAAACGTTATAAAAAGTAAATATTCAATGCAATAGATTTAAATTCACCTTTTTTTTTATTTTTTGAAGTATTACATTTAAAAGTTATTTTACATACAAAGACTAATATATCAGTTTAACATGTATACGTTTCTTGTATAATATACCTATTATTATCATACATGAAAAAAATATTTGTGGTTAATATGCTTTACATCTAATGAACGATGTACTCATACCAACGAGAATATTTATATATTTTTTCGATATTTTAAATGTTCAGGCTCGCCTGACGAAGATTCTTTGTGAATTGATAATTAACGATTTATTTAAGACCTTTTGTAAATATTTCATAAAAATATTTACATTTATTAGTGTGTTTCTTACATTTTTTAGACAAACTATATTTTGTGTAACTGTATCATCCATACTCTGGGGTGATCCACACTCCTTAGATATGAATGTTTGTTGCTATTATATACCACTATATATATATATACACACACACACACACACATATATATATATATAGCGAGTTACTGAAAATTTAGCTTCAGACATTATAAAGTAAGCATTTTGTCAATCTCTGACTTGAATTTCAACTTTTCTCACTTCTTTACAGCTTTTTAAATGCAAATAATTAATACATATTTCTTTTAATTTTGAAATATCTGTTTCGGACATGACCTGGCATTTATGGCTGCCTCTCAAAATGTTACGTGACAGCGATATTCAAAATGGCCACAAAAGTAGGCAGAATAACACTTCTATTCGGACATTTTTTTTATAAATAGAAAATTATGACTCACCTTGCGTAATTAAATGTTGTAACTATTAGAAAAATGTTGGAAGAAACGAAATGAACACACTTTGGTTATCACACTTGGCGTCTGTTTGGCAAAAAACTGCAAGAAACGTGCGACACAATTCGTGTCGCAAACTTTTTAAAGGGGGAAATCCGTAGCTCTTTTGTCCGCCAAATCAGAAAAAAAATATAAAAGGACCTATAGAGCTACCTCCGATTAAAAATAGGGAAAGGTTGGGGAGATTAAGGTTAATGGTTGGTCTATACAAGCCTTAGCATAGTTAAGAGTCAAATGTGGATTTCAGCATCGGCCCTTCGTGGAAAATGACTTTTAGTGACATGTTTCTCCATTTTCAACAATACAGTTTTATTAATAATTTAAATGTTTTTACTACCAAAGAAGTGTTGTTCCGCCATTAAGCATATTATAATGTTTCCCTCAAGACCGGAAACGTTTTCCATCAACCATTTCCAGAAGCTGTCATACGTTTTAGCACATTACAAACCTATCAAAACGTCAGTAACCGTTTTTGTTTACATGAAGGCAAAATATGTGAATAATAAATAAATCTAAATGAAACTTGAATTTCAAATAAAATTTTCATTTTGGTTTACATACGTTTCTTTGTCTTTCAAACACACACGTCCTATGCATTAGTTTCAAATATGCACACAAAAATAATATTTAACTAGATTTACAATTGCGATTAATAGCCGATGTCACCTGCCCCATGATAACAATTAATTTGCAGCATAAAACTCTATCCAGAAATCAATTTTCATTGAAATCCGAAAAGGTTGAAATTTTGATGTATTTTTGCGGGCGTCTTGGAAACAGTGGCCATTTCGGAGAATTTAAAAGCACAGCATATAACTTCAGATGGTGGTCCAATTTTGTGCAACGTTTGAAATTATTCCATTTAACCATTTCAAAATAATCACTCGTACAAAATTTGTTGGAAGAGGAAAAAAAAGAAGAATATTCATAAGAAACGTTGAATAACAACATGTGACCCCCGACTTCGTCTGGAATGACATAACAATATATATGAATTTGTATTTTGAAACATCCATCGTAACTTTGGGTGTTTTCTTTTTGCTCTGTACAGGAATGTGCGAATTCGGATTCCAATTTGGTAACACAACAACTTATATTTGGTAAACAACACAGATGCAAATTTTCAAAATTTAAATGCATAACAATATGCAAACACTTGCTGGATTAGTGTTGTCAGCTGCCATAATTTACATGTTAAAAACAACAGGAAACACCTACAATTACTAAGGATTTCTATCACAGGCCAAATATATTTTATATTCTCATACTGCCTGAAATCCTTTAACAACTCTTCAACAATTACGAAACTATTGCCTGCGTATATCTTGAACGTCAAAAATTAAGATTGTTTTAACAACATTTCTTATAAGGAGAAAATAAACAATTTTTATGTTCAACTCATATGATGGTAATATTTGTTCTTTCATGCCGACATTTCAATACAACATATTAAATCAATATGAGCTCTTTTATTAAATTTTTAAAGATGTCAAACCCATTACGTATCCATGTGATAACACAGTAATATCAGTGTCCTTATATTGACTACAAACTTTAAAATACTACATAATTATTTAAGTATTTCTGCCCGCCATTTTGAACACATATGGCAGCTGATTGGACACTGATACGTGGCACTATTTAATACTTCATTTACAATGAAAAGATATGAGGTAAATGTACATGAAACAAAATCTATAAATTTTTCCGTAAATGGTGGTTTACAGTGTAAGATGACCCGTGTAAGATCGAAACGCGACCTCATCTTACACACTCAGGTAAATAGCTAACCATAAGTGTTCATTTTCGTGATAAAACAATCGTTACCATTTTTAAACGTCATAAAACACCTGACGTCAAAATACACTCAAATGGCGACGACATTGTCCATACAGAACAGGTTTGCAGGTTTTTCTTTTCGTACCTTACGGAAGAAATATGAACTTGCATTCGATCAAAATTAAAGATTTGGGATATTTTTTACTCTTTCACGCTCAACTCGAGAAAAGACGAAATTTCTTACACGTTGTGAAAGATAGCCCGATCTTTAATCTGATTTTATTTAAACCAAATAATTTTTTATTGTTGTTCTGTATCTTGAAGTCATCGTGAAGCCTTCATTAATGAGCCTTTCTCGTGCCTCATAGTAAGCTCATGACGACCCCTAAAAATGGTATAAGTGGAATTAATTGCGACATTTAGATGTCAAACAACGTAACGTCTATATTAATATGTCTTTTTATCCTATGGATGCGGGATTGTCAACATACATAAAATTTACTGGATAAGTGATCTGACATTTACTGTCCTCCGCTGCCCGACAAAGAAAATAAACAAAAAAGAAAAAAGAAACAGACTAGCCCATTCTTAAAACTGGAAACAATCACAAACTACAATCACAGGGCACACATGGAGTATATAGAAGACATGAACAGAGCCATTTTTTAATCGTTTAAGTCGAATTTAAATATTCATTAACATTTTTCTGTATAATCATCGGATCACCTTAATGAGGCGATCACAATACTGGTAGTAAACTAGTATTGTTAACAATACTGGAAAAAAATTTCATATCGATGATCCTTATCATCTTAAGCATACGGCCATACTAGTATGATACAAACTCTGTTATGCATATGGATCTTATTGGTTTTTTTTTCTCCAATAATATAACCTTGTCGTCAACCTCCTCTTATCAAGCATGTGTCCTGGGCTTCCATTTGTCGTCAATATAAACAATCTTGTAATGCATTTATTGAGAAAATTTCACTTGAGATTGTAAGCAACAACATGCCAATAATGTTTTGACAATTTGGCAAGTTTGCACGGCGAAATGGAAATATTTTCAAATTTTGATCTGAAATGAAAAATTCCTCTGAAACAAAAA